>OZ010611.1:23947680-23961824 GCA_963932145.1 Acanthosepion lycidas | reverse complement strand
AGGGGTTACCGAGACTGAAAGAAACAGAGAGGGCAATAAAAGAATAGGATTCAAGGAGACGGAAAATGATGATTGACATTGTGTTTACATTTTTGAAGATCATAGTTGGCAGGAAGCTGGAAGAGAGTTCCACGAGTGAAAAGAAACAATTACCAAAGAACTTGTGTTTACAACAAGCAATTTCATTAGTGAAATTATGAGCCATCATTGCTAATCTAGTACTTTGCTTAAATTTGTAAAGAGGTTTCAATGAGGAAAATTCATCAGAACAATCAGTTGAATTTTAATGTAGACATGAATAAATTATAGAAAGAGGATGTTATCTATGGATGATATGTAAAATTCTGAAAGTGCAACCTTCAAATGAAAACAAAGAAAATTATTGGCAAATACAGAACCTTGACTCATTCATCATTTCAGACTGTATAAATGTATAAACCTATTATTAATGCCCACTGTAAAATCTGGTCCTAATTATAAAGATCAAAATCTGGTACCTATAATGGTATACTTAAAAATACTTGTAAAATGGTAACGAGCCTTGATCCTGTGATAACATTCATTACAACTCATTGATTCTAGTTTATGAATATACTCAAGTAAAATAAGATAAAAGTACTTATTAAACTGACAATAATTTTCTTAATAAACTCATCTGATATTCCTGATAATTTCAAATACCTATTCATAATTTTATCTGAATTAGGACATGTGAAGTTGGCGTAAAGGTTAGCAATACAGAAAATGGGATCAATTTTAAGAGTTCAAATTATGAATGAGGTAGTTTATATTAATTTTGCAGTAATCCTAATTGGTCAGGGTTTGTTGCTGGTGCCACGTGATCCAGTATATATAACCTGTTGTATGTTACTTGGGAAGTAGAATGGTGCCATCAAGTAAGAAGTACTATGAAGCTACCCAATAGTCATGGAATAATTTTATTTTGCTTGAATGACATTTGCATAAAAAAGTACAATAACAGACATATTTACCACAGTCCCATAATAATCCTTACATTTAATGTATGCAGATGTAATAACAATTATGGGACAGTTAGTAAAGAAAATGCAAATAAAAAGGAAACTTCTACTTAACATCAAGTAGAGGCAGTTGAAATTTCTGGAGCACGTAATGAAGAAGGAGGGCTTGGAAAACCTGATACCCACAGGACAGATTGAGGGGAAAGAAGAAATCAGGACAGATCCTGCTTGATGAACTTGAGTAAATGTATGGTAGAACAGGATTTAGGAGAAATAACAAAAAGACAAAACTTATTAAGAGCTACAAAGGACAGGAAGATGTGGAGGGCCATGATCGCCTACGTCCTGAAGGGATATGATGCATAAAAGTAAAAATACTAGTGTTTATTTTTTAATATTTAAAAAAAAATTTGTTAATGCTTTAAAAACTTTGAGTGGCATTTTGAAAACATTTAGCACAAACCCAAAACCAAAATTAGTATAGTCATGTGGGGACTACTATATTTTTTTAACTTTTAAAAAATACTTTGTAAAAGAATGTTAGGTATGAAAGTTTTTTTTTTTTTTTTTTTTTTTTTTTTTTTCTTCTGTTAATCACATATTCAGTCCTTGGTATTCTCAGCATCCTTCTGTAGAGCCACATTTCTATTGTTTCAAGTCTCTTCATCTGTGAAGCTTGTCTAGCATTCACTGCAATATAGGAGGACTGATATTGCATAACAGTTCAGTACTCATTTCTCTGTTTCTAATGAAATTTTCCTCTTCCTTAATACTTTGTTTATGTTGCATTGCAGCTCGGACCAGACACCAAGTTTGTTGACAGGATGCAGTTTCTTCTAGTCAAAAACCTATAGCTTAAAAATTACCCTTTGACCAGATCGTTATCCATGAGTGAAAAACAAAACAATTTCTAGCAGTAAACCAGATTTTATTCTTGGGTAGTAACTTACTGCTATAAGCCAGCTAAGTAAAGATGAGGTACAAGTAGTGGGGGCACAGTTCAGTGGCTGTCTACTCTGACCATTCTGCAAGGCTCACCTCCTTCCTTCTGTGTGCCTTCTCCCTCCCACTACTACCACCAGGATGGACAGTTTTATAGATAACAATTTTCTTCATCTTCAATTCATCTTTGTCTAAAAAAATAATTTATCTTCCTTCCATGACTTTCTCTCAGTTTGAGTCTCTTGCTCTGTACTATGAAGTTGAGTTTACTTACTGATAGCCATCAGTCAAAAGTAAAAGTTCCATGTTGAATTTTACGACAGGTCCCGCTGTTTTTCAATTTAACAAGACCTTAGCTGACTGTACTTAGCTTTTGGGTGGCATCTTTCACTATTCCAATACACCTTTGGATTTCAGAGTTACATTTTCTGTTCTCTGTTAAAAGACTTAATTTAATTTTTGTATGTGCTTAATTTTGGTGATTCCAATTCATAGTTTGCATCTTTGACTATTTCTGTTTCTGACAACTATACATTCTGTCTTAACTGGTATCCTTGTTTTAGGATACACACTACAATGATTCCATCTCTAATATAATTTAAGAACATTTGATCTAAGGTTTGTTATTTTAAGAGAAAAGGGAAAGTCCCAAGGATAAAATAATCAATTGCAAGAGAGAAAGAAAACTGGAAAATACTAACTATAAAAATGAAAAAATAAAATGGATTTAGCAAACATTTCATTCATATTATTCATTCATTAGCAAATATTTCATTCATAAATTCTGTAGGTTTATAAATTCACAATTTATGAATAAAGTGTGAGTGGTGGGTGGTATATTTCATGAATATTTTAGTTTAGGAAAAAGAAAACCCTATTTGGTCACGATGAATCAATAGAAATTACATTGTCTTCTAGAGAATTAATGGATTTATTTTTTAGTCCAACATTTTTATTACTTCAAACATTATTATAGTGGATACTTTGTATTTGAAATAGGTGCCCCATTTTTATTTATTAAATACTGTTTAATAAATAAAAACTGAGTATCAATTTTAAATACAAAGTAAATACTATAATAATGTTTGAAGTAATAAAAATTGTCTTTATTTAAAAAATATAACTTAAATGAGACATTCTTTTTATTTCCATGATACAGGGAGCAAAATAACATTGTTTGATAGAGCAAATTTTCTGTTGCAAAATACCTTTATTTTTCTTCTCCATATAGTTACCACCATTGGCTATGCATTTCCATTTCCAATGAACATGAACCTGTATAAAAAAAATCTGCATCTGCAGAACCAAACACACCTGCCGAAATGCATTACTTATTGCCCAACTGTAATCACATTCAGTTTTCATAAATGTTCAGCAAACATTGATGAATTCTGCTTGGTGTAAATTCTTTGGCATGGGAGAATTCAATAATACACCTCTACTTTGTATGCATTTTCATGTTGGATGCTATATACTATTGGTTATTAGCAGGGAGGTTCAACCTGTACTACTATGCCACAAACGCCTGTGAAATAATATGGAGCATTACCTTTGGAGTAATATGGTCAAGAAAAATTTAAATTTAAAACTCCTGAAAAACAAAACTCAAGCATAGTTTTAGATTCTTCTAAAATTTTTCAATATGGAAAAGTACAAGTGGATGTTAGTGTTCTTGGCCTTACGAAGAAAGGATTTAAAAAAAAATATCTGATGTTTGGTTATTTGGTCAGATTTTAAAATGTGGGTTGGTACATTTTTGGAACCTCTTCATGCTTTCCTACACCTCCCTGCATGAACTGAATCTTATGAATTATAACAATACTTGCTTATTGGTAGAAATGACTTTGTACAACAGTAGAAAATATAGTTGTAACTATATGACTAATCATTGGAAATTAGAACTTTTGATATTTCTCAACCAGACAGTTTATTTCTTTTTAAGAAATTTTTACTGTTTTGATCTAACAAAAAATGTCAGCTTAAAAAATTAAAAAATTAAATAGTTCAGCCTGCAAGTTTCTTGAAATTCACTGCTTTCATTTATTTTCTTTTTTTTTTTTCTTTTTTTAAAATCTGTCTCTATATTTTACATTAATCAAATCCTGTGTATATTAATCAAATAATTTTCTTCATACATTTATTTGCTTCCAGTTTAGCCACTACAAAAAGCTTTCCAACTGTTAATAAATTAGATTAAAATTCATATCCTGGAATAAGATGTTCATGTTACATGGCCAAAAGTAGACATTTTGATTTTGAGCCTTTCAACCATTTTTATAATAAAAAAAAAAAAGAAGTAAACTTTGCAGACAATAAAAACAAATACATAGACTAATTGAAGTAGACTTTTCTATCTTTAGAAAGTTTTGTACTTAAATTTAAATAGTATAAAAGCTGACATGTGTAAATTGAGAAATAATAATTTTCTTTTTATTCATTTTTTTCTTTCTTTTGTTTTTTTTCATTTACCCTTATTTTTATTTCTATATTTTGTTTCCCATCTTCCTTGAAGCTATTTTACATTTTCTTTCTTTCAAATTCCTTTCCCACCAACTTGTCTTTCATATTCTCTAACTTCTTTTTAGTTTATCTTCCTTTTTTATTATTTTTTGTTTTCTTATTTTTTGTATTATTTCTTTTAACTTCCTTTTTCCATTTAACAATTTTTTTTTTTTTCACCTCCTGTTGTTGCTATAACAAATAAATAGAAAAAAGGAAAATGTTTAATTATTTTTTTTAAACTCACTTTTTACAGCTTCCATTTTTTTTGTTTCTGATAAACTATCTGGCAATAATTCAGTTCTATTTTAAGTAGTTTTGGTAACTGCCAGCTACGACATACTACAAGATAATCTGTTTTAAACCAATGGGCGTCATTACCATCATTATTATTGTTGCATTGAAGGATTAAGACAGTGCTAATCTGTTTAATTTTATTTTAAGAGTTGAATGAATATATAAGATGAAATTCTTGCTATCAGTAAACATTAAACTCTTCAATTATGTGAATCTTGTTAGATTAAAGAAATAAATATGTAGCAATGAGGACATGATAGATTTCTCAAATTATACCAGAGATTCAGAAATAATTAATGATTAATAATAGGTTGCTGAAAAGTTCTTAGCTTGACCCACTTCTTAAAATCTGACCAAATGAATGAACATCAAAATATTTTTTTATATAGCAAGGCTTTTTGTTTTGGCCAAGAATTTCTCAGAACTTCCTCTTTTGTGTATGTAAAACATATATATTAAATTTAACTTTTGTTTTTCTAAACTGAATAATCTTCCACAAACCTGGCTTTTTTAGATGCAAAAAAAACATACAAAATCAAGGCTTTTGATTAGAATGAGTCATATTCAAGGTTGTGTACAAGTAAAGTAAGGTGAAGAAAATCAAGTGTTTTAAGTGGTACATTTTAAAGCATCATATTTTTCTTTATATATTGAATCCGATAAATCCAAACACTGGTTCTTTTCAGACACATGCTATGGTAATGTTTATCAATGACAAGTTTTGATTTTATGCATTAGGAGAATATGATTAATTTTATTGATGCATTTGTGTTTTTGTTGGGTGTAAATGGCTTCAATAATCTTTTCGTTACTGGATTTATGGAGTATTCTATTTTATAAGGAGCTGTCTAATGTTACGATAATTCTTGGGGTGCTTGTTAATGTGCTTTCTAATATCACTTTGGATAAATGGCATGTAAGTCTGCATGAATGATTGTTGTGTAACCTAGATAAGACATGTTTATTATTTACAGAGCTACAATCTTCACTTGGACAGATAAATTTATAAGCAACAATAGTCTTATGTAGGAGGTTAATGGGTTGAGAAATATTATTTTGATAATTAGATTACTGGTTTTAATTTTTTATAATATATGATAAATCTCATACATGTTTTTCTTTCTAAAGGTTTAATTTCTATGTATTATCTTTTTACTCTTTGGAGAGACGGTATTGGATTTCTATTGAATCCTTTTTCCTGAAGTTCATATTTGACACTTTATGTTCTTGAAATATATCATCATCATCATCAGTAATGTTATGTTTTAAATGAAAGCAGAAAATTGAGCAATCAACCGGATTCTAAATCAAAGGCATAAACACAAAGCATTTAATGTCTCAACTTTATAAAAAAAAATTATTTTCTATGTTAAAGGAAACTGCTTATTGTAACCAATTTGTATTTTTTTTTTTTTTTTTTTTTTTTTGGACAACATTAAGCAGAAGATATAAATATAGGGGGTTGTATGCATTATTTACAGTAATGAAAAACAAAATATGCACACAAAATGTTTTGTATTGATTATACAAACATATCAGTAATAAAGATATCAATTCCTCAAATGCTCAAACAGTTTGTTTCCATCATTCACTCACTCCACTTTACCTGCAAAATGTTTATTATTTATTAAAAAAATAAAAATGATAATGCATTATAATAAAAATTATGCAAATAAAAATATTAAAAATCACCTTAAAAGCCATCCTATCGGGCAGCATTTAAGCTAGCTCCTGCAGAGGGCTCTTGATTGGGCCTTCATCGGAATAGGTAGGGAGGAGTAGATGCGATAGGCATCAATGAACAGATGAACTCAAAATTTAATTGCTGCATTTAAGTATTGCATTAATATTTAAGCTTTCCTTTTAAAAGTTCAACGATAATTCTTCTGCCACCACTTAATTTAAAGACAATTTGATGTATGTAGGTCGTTACTCTCCATACAAACAATTATTTTTATTTCAAGGGTGACTTTCACTGGATTTTGCAATTAATTTCCCAAAGTTATTTTCAAGTTATAAAAATTGTTATCATATACAGAAATTTCACAAATGTCACAAAAAAATCACATAAAAAAAATAGCTGAAAACAATGGCAGTAATGAAAACTTGGGAATCCAAGATTTCAGGATTGTGGATCCAAATCTAGTCCAGAATGTTTTTAATTTGCTCATGGAGTTGGTCTGATTCCAAAATGGTATGATAAGTTGGGTTAGCACCTCTAGGAGTAAAGTGGAAAAAGTGTCATAGTGACACACAGACATTGGAATTTTTTATATAGAAGATGAGATATTTAAAAGTTAGAGAGTTGTGTCCCTTTTAATTGAAAAAGTGTGACACACAGACATTTTCATTATATAGATGATTTTAATGAATTCTAGTATTAAATGAATTCTTGAACCGCTATTATAATACAGGTATAATACTTACTGTATACCTACTTTTGCAGATGCCTGTATTGGAATAATTTACTTTAATAGTTATAAACAACTGTATATGATCTTCTATGTGCTTCCCTCTCTTTAGGATGAGAGTAATAATAGCTTGCTATAACTCCTGATCTTTCATAGTACTGAGTAAGTTTTGCTATCACTCTTAATTCCTAGTCTGCTAACCATTTACATAGGTACCTCCACGAAAATGTAAACAAACAGAGCATAGCATGATGAAAAAGACGCCAAACTTGACGAAAACAAGTTTTTATCGTCTAATGTTCGTATTATTATTAAAGAGGAATGATCAAAGTATTTTGGGGGTATTTTTTTACATTTTTTAATCGTTCCTAGCACGTCCAAAATTTTTGTTAAAAATCTTGTTTTTTTTTTTGTTTTGTTTTTTTTTTTGTCAAAAAAAAAAAAAAAGGACAGATAATCATTTCCAATCATTTTTTTCCATTAGATAAAAAAGATGAAAATCTGACTTTGATATTCTTTTAAAAATCAATTATCAGTTGTTCAAAACTGATTTTAATAAAATCAGAAATTATAATGTTTATTTAAAATATTTTGAACCAAGCTTAACTTAGCTTCTGCACTGAAAAAATGTAATTTCAAAATAAAACAAAGCAGGTCATAACCTTTCGCATCTTTGACAAGTGACGAAAAACAGATTCATGACGTTTAGATAACTTACGGGAGGATAATTCTTTCTACGGATGGAAGAAAGTGAAATTATTTAGATTTAAGTGAACAAATTATTTACCTCGTTACTTTTAAGGAAAACTTTCAGGGCTCTAATTTTTTTTTTTTTTTTTTTTTTTTTTTGGTACTTAGCTTTCATCTTTACGTTTACAATGCTTTATGGAAAATATAAAGAAATTAAAAAATAAGACTGTTAAGAATGAGATTAAATTTCATAAGAAAAAGGTATCTAATTAATTTAGGTACCTTTCTTATGAAATTTTATCAGAAGTGTACATAAAATACTATAATTTTATGTACATTTATTACATTTTACTGTGTTATTTGTATTTCCATTCATTTTGTTATTAATTTTGATATTTCATTTATGGAAAAATGACATAACCGAGATTAAAATCAAAATAAGATCATATAAATTAAAGTTTAGCAGTAGTTAAATTTCATAAGATGATACTGATACTTATAGGTACCCTTCTCAGTTGAAATTGAAAAATTCAAATTAACTTCTCCATACGTGTTTCGCAAAAGTAAAGGCGCAGAACAATGCTGAACTCAAATAATGCAACTAAATTGTATCCTGGTTGGTCTTCCGTACTTTATAATTACTGCCCGATTATAAGCACAAAAGTTACATTTTTTTAATTACTGCGGGTCTTCTGATTGTCTAGCGCTTTGAAAATTGTATCATTTGGACCAATCTCATATGGACACTTTGAAAGGTTGATGGTGCTTTTAACTAATGTTATAATATTATTAAAAACTTAATGTAAAAATCTATTATAATTAAAGAAATAACAAATAATTGTATTAAAAATTCAATTTTCATTGAAAAAATTTTTTGCTTTCAGAAAATATTGTCCATATTCATAAAAACAACTAAAAACAAATAAAAGCATTTGAAATTAAATAATATATTTGTTTTATTAAGTTTTTTATGTTACAATTCAGAGCTGATTTTAGGTATCATGGAGCTAATTAAAAAAACAAAAAAATATGATTTGCATTCTTCAAAGCCTTGTGCTTTTAACTATTGTAATCACTAAGGTTGATGCACTCGAATTTCTAGAGTTTTTCATAAAATTAGTTATGGGGGTGTTAATATATATATAAAAAAAAATATTTCTGCCATGACTTTAATAATAATTTTGATCATCTGTGAATAGTTTCTGAAAGTTTCATTAACATCTGACAATTATTTTTATTTTTGCAAGATTTTCCAAATTAATGTGTGTAATACCAAAAAAACATGCTAAAAATTATTTATGTTATTTACTAGCCCATGTTGGTACAAAGAGAAACAAGGTTTTTTTAATCAAAATTTAGAATGTTCTAAAAAGAAGCAAAAATTTTAAAAAATAATTAAAAAAAACTTTGGTCTTTTCTCTTCATAAAAACATAAGCATTTAGACAATAAAATTTTGTTTTCATAAAGTTTGACGTCTTTTTCATCAAACTATGCTCTATTTTTTAGCGATTTTGTGGAGTTACCTACATTTACACAAGCCAATTATGTAAATATCTTGCTACTTGCCTTCAATATGTGCTGACAGTATCAACTTCTCCAAGCCATTTTTCTTCATTTTGTGCCGTAGAAATTTTAATTGTCTTTTCCTGATTCTAAGTCTGTGTCCTTTTTCTTTTCAATTTCCTTAAACCTTTATCATTGCTCACATGTTTAAGAATCTGTGTAGAGACATTATCATTATCTTCAAGATATAGATGATAATTCCTCTACAGATTCCTTTTCTTTATTATCTGGTTATTGCTATACCTTCTTGGGAAAGATAATGGAGTAGTTTCCAGTTGCCTTTTCTACAGTTTTAAATTCAGAGTTGTCATTCTCTAGGCTAATTATTGCATAAGGTTAAAGTGTCCAGCCTATCCTGCTATTTAACTTATAGCTGGTGGGAGAAGAGATAATTTCATGCCTTTTTCAAGGACATTACAGCAAAAGTGACTGCAACAGACTAGTTGGGAATTTGAACTCTGCTAGCTGGTTCCAGCTTCTGCAATAATAACCATTACATTAGCCACACATCCTTTTTTATGACTGGAAAACATTGCAGAAAGTTTTCTATAAATGATTTTACATTGATAAGATAATATACACCTATATTTTTAAATACAAGCTACAAATTGTGTTTATTATTCTATTATAACATTATTAGAATTGAGTGCCATATTGTATTCTTTAAGAAACACTAGACATTAGGTTTAAGACTCCAAAATGATACCACCTGACTGCTATATATGACAATGGCCAAGTGAATGTGTTGGTCAAATATTTTAAATGTATCTGGTGTTTGAGTTCAGTCCTTGGGTCAAATAGGGAAATTGATATGTTCTGATTCAGTGAAAAAAGCAGAATCATGAAGGCAAACTAGCAATAAGTAACTAACTAGAAGCAGAATAAGAATACTTTAATTATATGGGAAGAGTAAAGGGTTTGGTTTGAAATTTCACCCATAGGCAACTGTTGAAGTTTGTGGCCATAACAACCATGATGAAGATAACATGAGATAAATAAGAAATTTAAACTTTCTACTGTGCTTACTTGTGTATCCCCATGTATTTGTGCTAACTCCTTGCCGGATGTAGGCAGTCATAACCCTCCAATACTGTTTTCATATACAGTGAACAATGGGTAAATTGTCGCCATTTTTAATTTTGTGCATGCGCATTGTTTGTTTTTGATTTTGTCGACTGCATGGTATATAGTAGGGTCAGTTGGGCACCGTCTGTGAGAAAGAGAGCACCATGACGCAATTCCCTCCGCCAGAAATTTGGAAACTGCATGCTGGACTGCTTGGCATTCATGTCGGAAGATCCTATACAAACAATTCAAAGTATTTGGGTGTCAATTTGAGGACAGTGCAGAGGATTCAGAAAGAGTTGGATGAGTCTAATGGTGATTATGAAGGTACAGCAGCTCGGAAAACTCACTCTGATTGTTTTGATAAGAAAAGAACTCCCAAATTTGTTGGTGAGGGCCTCACTCAACACAGAGGCCTACATTAAGTGCATTGAGGAGGTAGTGTTGCCCTGGGTCAAGAGGGTGACTGTTGAAAGACTGATTTCTGGCAACAGGACTCTGCGCCATACCACACAAACAGGAGAAGCCAGTCATGGCTGTCAAACAATTTACATTTAGCCACCTAACTCTCCAAACTGCAACCCCCCTGATTGTGTGTGGGGTGCAGTTGAGCGAGAGACCAACAAAACTCCTTGTAACACCAAAGATGAACCGATGGCAAGGATTATGGTAACATTCACCAACTTAAACAAGGAAACTGTCCAGAAGACTTGCAGGAGATTCTGAAGTTGTCTGAGGCTGTGGTTGAAAGCCAATGGTGGTTTTGTTGAATGAATTTACTCTATAGTATTTCAAGTATTTTGTGTAATTTTCGTAAATATGTCTGTTAAAATGAGATGTCTGTTAAAATGAGATGTCTGTCTTATTTTCATTTTGGCATAATTTAGATGACAATTTATCCATTACACACTGTATTTTTACACTGCTTTTTATATTAAACATTAAACACTTATTTCAAGTTTTGAGTCCAGCAAACATACAAATCTTTTTTTTCTTTCTCTCTGAGGTTTTACTTTGTCTAAAATTTGATTTGTCACCTTTTCAAGCATCAAATGGGAAAGATATATGTTCACTAAGAGATGTCAGTTGGGGAAAAATAGAATCATCAGATAAATTTCAGATGAATCTGTTGCATTCAATTTATGTTAATGCCAATAGAAATAAAATCCATCTCTTATCATCCCCCTCCCTCTCATGCTGCCATCAGATCTAGATGAAATAGTAGGGTGGACTACATTATTTAGCCTTGGCAGAGCAACCAGTTTAGAACAACCATGAATTTAAAACCATGAAGACAGAACTTTATAGTGTCTGTTTTCCTGTTTCATTTTGGTCATTGTTCAACAAAATATAGTTCATTAGATCAGTTTGATTAGTAGCAAACTGTCTAGTAAGAGAGATAATATAGTTGTCTTTATAGAAGTTACAATGTTCTTGACAATTAATTCTTCATTTTTGTTTGCATGTAACATTAAACTCTTTCAATCAAATAAGTTAACCAAGTGTTAAATTATCAGATTGCAATTTCTTAGTGACATTAAAAGAGGTGAAAAATTAGACTTTCAAACTCTGTCATTTACTGGCTTTCAGTTAGTGAACTGTCCAGATCTTCAAGAAAGCCTTTTATTTCAAGTAAAAGCTTTCTCGATATGTTGCTTGCTATAAAATGCCTCCTTTTCCAGCATGTTTTTTCAGAATAGTATCTGTTTTCGAGGCCTCGGCTGCAACTGCTACTTGCCAATGAGAGTAGTTTCGTGATGATCTTTCAAATCCATCTTTTATTGCTAGTTGAATAACACAATGTTGTTGAATTAGCAATTAACTTAGATGTTTCTTTATAAATACCATCTTGAATTTCAATAATCTCTTTTGTTTTATGGTACTTTTGTTTGAAACTGTATCTAATATTTGTGCATTTTCTCTGTCAATTTTATTCATTTTCTTAATTGGATTTAATGTGTGAAACAGTAATTGTTACAATGCATAGAAGTTGTTTGTTAATTTCAAAATTGTCTAAAATATCTACCTTTTAATGGTCTTCACTGATGTGACTTACCTGGGTGTTTGTTACTTCCAATGTTCAAGTTCATTTATTGTTTACATCAACAAATCCAACATTTCTTTTTTCTCTCTGTTTTCTTTTTCTTTTCTCTTTTTCATTTCTTTCCTTTTTTCTCTTTCTTTTCCTCTTTTTTCTTTTTTCCTTTTTTCTCTCTCTTTTTCTTTTTTCTCTCTTCTTTTTTCTCTCATCTTTCCTTTTCTTTTTTGCATCTTCTTTCCACAGATTTCACTTCTTCATTATCTGTGATTTTATTGTTGTCTTCTTGTTTTTTTTTATTCATAAGGCCTCTTTTTTATTCATAAATATGTTTTTTATAAGTGTCTTTATTTTTAATTAATAAGTGTCTTTTATTATTTATACAAATCTTTTTTTTAACTTATGCAATTTTATCAGAATCACTAAAACTCATTTTTGTTGCTTTCATCACCTAAACGAGACACATTCACATGTTTCCCATATGCGATTGTAAACTGTGAAAAAATAAAAACAACTTGAACCTTTTTTTTTTTTTTTTTTTTTGCTATTGTGAATTGATTCATGAGATGTTTTGCTCATTAATATAAATACCATAAAATGTTATATTTTGAAATTTGCAAAGTATTTTAAAAAATAGTTAATCTTATTATCTATGAAATGTTAAACTATTCTTACAAATATTATAATGTTATTTATATTACAAACTAAATTTATTAACAGTTGATGTCAGTATATTTTTACTGTCTCAGAACTCTAGAATTGTTTTTGACTATAATTTTAGTCAGACAAAAAAAAAAATCACTTGAATTTTTTTTTGTAAATTTTTGTAAATTCCATGCTTGTTACCATGGAAATCAATTGATTTCTTTATTTTTTTTTGTATTCAAATTAAATAAGCTCTGTTCCCTGAAAATTCTTGGCTATATCGTTTTCAATGTCTGTCCATTTTTCATCCAAAGATTTTAAATGATCCTCTTAGTTTCTCAATTACAAAACTAATTATTTGCTAAGTTAGTTTAAACTTTATCAGACAAGCATGTTTTTCCCTTTTTCATTCCTTTTAAAAGAAAGAACTGATTTTATAATTACATTTAAGGTGATATATAGAAGGAACAAAAAGAAAGAGGGAGGATGTCAGTGAATACAGAGGAATTAAAGGAAAAAATATTGAAAATATAAATTATTTGAAAAGCTTAATCCAGCTTCTCAATTAATTGCAGTGAGATTACTGGACTGTATGAAGTCATATACAAATGAAAATACTTTACTTGCTAATACAATTCCTGTATTTAGTAAAAAAAATTTTTGGTAAAAATATATACAGTTAAGAGAGTTGTCAGGACCGGAGAAGAAGTCTCTTATATCCGGGTTTGGTCTATTTTATATACATTAACACAGGCTCTAATTTGGGACCAGATAAAATCTCTCTTATATCCGGGTCTCTTATATCCGGGTTACACTGTATTTGCAAAATGAGACTTCATTTTCTTTCAGTATGGAAAAGACTGAAAGAAAAGAAACTTTTTATGAAGTTTCATTTTGCAAATATGTATTTTTACCAAAGAAATTTTTTGCATTTATTTCAATTCACAAAAGATTGTCTTTTTCAGTTACTCCCTATTTGTCTTTGCTATTTTTCTTACAATTTATTAAAATTG
>OZ010611.1:23887680-23940180 GCA_963932145.1 Acanthosepion lycidas | reverse complement strand
ATTTGTAGTTGAAGGTATAAAATTACGTTAAAAATATATGTAGCTGAAGCCATAAAATTGTGTACAAAATATGTAAATTTTGGCATTAAATAACCAAACCTATCAAGATCATGTCCTCAAAAATATTTTGTCAACAGTCTGATTCTTAACATTGATGTATAAATTTCTAAGGAAATAAATGGTATTTAGTGTTAATTATTGTCCAATATTGCTATTTCATCTTAATTTCAGTTGCTTTTTATTGCAATGTTTCATATTGTCAGTTTCTTTGAAATCATCAAAAATAAAGATTAAGTTTCTGGTGAGTCTTGCTCACATCCTTTTTTTTTTCCTTTTTGAAACCTCTTTTGCATGACAGCTGCTTTACTAGTTAAGCCACCAATTAGAGAATCTCAGATCTAACTATAACTTTCATTTTTTATTTTCCTTGAAAAAATTTCCAATGCCATCAGTAATGTTTATTTATGTACATTAGTATTGTTAGTAGTAATATTAATTCTGTGTCAAATCAAAGAGGGTCTGACCATCACCAACACAGATTTTTTTTCAAATTTTGTATAGAGCTTATAGAACTTCATAACAGAAATTAAATGGTACCTATTTTACATGTCTAGGTCAAAGGGTTTCTGAGATATGACCCTTTGACCTTAGCCAAAAAGGTGAATTTTGGAAAATAGTCACAAAGTTTAAATATCAATATCTCAGATGTTTTTTCATACGCAAAGCTAAATTATATACCATTTTAAAGTACTTGGATAGATCTACAAGGTGACACATTTATTTTTGTTTAAAGGTCAAATAAGATAATTTGACCTTAAACTTTTACCTTTAATTTCTCAACATATCTTTTTATATTTTAAAAAAAAAATTTGACAACAAATTTGTCTTCTTCATGGGCAAGACATGTACAAAATTTTGTGGTGGACTTTTGCCTGTGGCCTGAGTTAAAAAGATTTTACTGTTTGGCCAAATTCAAAATGCCATAAAGCAGACAAATTTGCTGTCAAATTTAAAAAAAGATTAAGATATGTTGAGAAATTAAAGGTAAAAGTTTAAGGCTGCAGGCAAATTATCTTATTTGACCTTTAAACTAAACTAAAATAAACTAAACTGAAAATAAATAAATAGATCACCTTGTAGATCTATCCAAGTACTTTAAAATGGTATATAATTTAGCTTTCTGGGTGAAAAAACAACTGAGATATTTATATTTAAACTTTGTGCCTAAATTCTAAAATTCACCTTTTTGGCAAGGGTCAAACGGTGATATCTCAGGAACCCTTTGACCTAGAGATGTAAAATAGGTACCATTTAATTTCTGTCATGAAGCTCTATAAGTGTCAGTGATGTTCAAACTCTTGTTGATTTGACATGGAATGACTCTATATTCAATTCTATTATTAAATAAAATATTGTCAATTATTAATTTTTAATTCATATTTCTTTCTGTTGCATTTTATCTTTATTTCTCATCTTTGGGCTCTTTATTCATGACTATAGAATGATGTCTGCTAGATTGCAATAAAAAGCAACTGAAATTAAAATGAAAGATATACTGGTTGAAAACGAATAATTGACATTGTTTCAAATAACAATAAAAGTAAAGAGTAGTTTTGTAACTTTTTATATCTTTTCTTTTATATCAGTTTAGAAAATTAAACTTTTATAAAAAAAAAAATGTTTACTTGAGAAAAATAATTTTTTTGTAAATTTAATCAATATAATTATAATGCCATTTTGTATAAACCCTTTGGTAAAAGATTCCATTTATTTATTAATAATGGCTTATGCTTTTATTTTTCAATGTTTTCTTTTTATTATTATTATTATTATTTCATAGATTCTGTGATTAGACTTAACTCATTATTTTTTCTGACACAAGAGCTAAATTATATACCATTTTAAAGTACTTGTTTCATTTTGATTTTATAACTATTAAATCAAAGATATGCACATAACTTTCTATATCATTTCTGAGCTGCACTTAATTTTTTATGTAAAAATTTGATAAATTCAGAGAATAAATTATTCAGGTGATTTCATTTTAAAAAGATAATGGATTCATTTTTTTCATGTTTTCTTTTTCTTAGTTATTTTATAATATAAAAACAGATTCATATTTGTTTTTTACAATATCATATACTGTGTCCCTTCTAAATGTGACTGATCATAGTTCTTCAAAACTTCCTATCCTTTGTAGCTCTTAGTCTTTCTTTTTACTATCCCTCCCAATCTCTATTCTGCCATCGATTTATTGTTTCCATCTATCCTCCTTGCTTCCTGTGAGTGTCAATTTCTCCAAGCCTTCTCCTGTGTCACAGAAATGTCAAATGTCTCTTTGATTTTAAGTCTTCTTTTTGTTGCTGTTTTGTGCATAAAAACGCATGTTTGTTTTTTTTAAATTTCACTTTGGTTTTTCATTAGCATTGTCTTAAGTATTTTTTATAAAATTCTTATATATTTCTCGCCAACAGTTTTATAAATGTATACTTTTTAAAAAATATTTTATCCATCAGGAATACAATTTCATTTATAAATTTTCTGTGAAGATTTTTCCTGAACACATAAAATGTTCATTATTGACAGTTTTTTTTTTTTTTTTTTTTTTTTTTTTTTATTTAAATATATAAAATTATTGGTAGAATTTGAATTGGCAAAAAGATGGTTTCAACTGTAAATTTTATGAAGACTTTGTTCTTTTCAAATCTATTTCATTTTCACTTTGGTTTTTGTCTATTTGCAGACCTCTTTCTCTCATACGCACACACACACACACACACTATCTCTCTTGTAAGTATTTCCTTTGAAATTACTTATTCAGATTATCTACTGCTATATATAATATTTAGGGGGAAATAGCTACTTGTATATTTCTTGCCTTGTTTATTTTTTTTATTACTTAGAAAATATGAATAGATAATATTGAAACTGAAATTGAAAAATAATTCTATAATCATTTTTAGTGAGGCAAATTCTACAGAAGGATACTCAAAATGCCATGGACAGAGCGAGTAAGGAAGTCTTAAAGAAAATAGCAATAGAAAGAACACTTATATATTCAGATTCCAGAAAAGATGGCTGAAATTCCTTGGACACATAGGGCTTGGAACTATTAACCTTCTTGGGGCATATTGAGGGCAAGCAATAGAGGGAGACAGTGAGCCACTTACCCTGATGAGCTTCTGTGATGAATGGATGGCAGAATGTGGGTGGGGAGTGCTTAGGAAAGGCTAATAATTGTAAAGACCTACACAAGATAGGTGACCATGGCTCTCCACAAGTTTCTTTATTCAGAAGGGACATAGCATATAAAAGTAAGGCAAGGAAAAGGAAGGTAGCTTGTTTTATACGTCTGTCACTTATAATTGGAATTTGTGAGCAATGACAGTTTTAGAGAAAAATGGAAACAAAAAGGAAATA
This sequence comes from Acanthosepion lycidas, assembly GCA_963932145.1. Lineage (NCBI taxonomy): Eukaryota > Metazoa > Mollusca > Cephalopoda > Sepiida > Sepiidae > Acanthosepion > Acanthosepion lycidas. The sequence goes on along the minus strand of OZ010611.1, from coordinate 23,936,760 downwards.
TATACTTAACATCAGGAAGAGAGTTGAAATTTTGGAGGTATATAATGAGGAAAGAGGGCTTGGAAAATCTGATACTTTCTGAACATATTGAAGGCAAGAGGGACAGAGGAAAACAATGCATAACGAGCTGGAATAAATGGATTGCAGAACAAGGTTTAGGAGAAATAACAAAAAGATTAAATTTATTAAGAGGTACAAAGCACAGGAAATTGTGGAGAGCCATGATTGCCCACGTCCCAAAAGGACATGGCACATAGAAGAAGAAGAAGAATGAACCTGAGTAAATGGATAGCAGAACAAGGTTTATGAGAAATAACAAAAAGATTAAATTTATTAAGAGCTACAAAGGATAGGAAATTGTGGAGAGCCATGATCACCAACATCCTGAAGAGACATGGTACACAAAGAAGCCTATAAGTATCTCAAATACACATTCTGATTCATTTGTTAATATGCTTGCCTTGCCAGTAATTGAGAATAAATTTTACTGGATACTTTGTATATGAGATATATATTCAAGCAGGTTTGGTTAAATAATTTAGATGTATTATGTCTATTTATTTTAGTTTTAATCCACAAATTAATTTGAAATTGACGAGATGGCATGCGTTTCACTTGCATGAGCATAGTTTAATTTAAGGACATTTAAAGGAACACTCATGTCCAAATTCACAGTTTAGACAGATATTATTGGAACATGCATTAGTACTTCATCAAAATAATAAAATTCTGGAAGCCCTTTATATAAAAGAATTACATCCAAAAATAAAGTCAAGTATGAGTATAGCAACAAAGTTCTTAAATATTTGTAGCAGCAAAGTTTTATGTAAAAATACTAAATTAAAATATAATTAAAAAAATCTTTTTTTTTTTTTTAAATTACAAAAGTTACCTCCCCTGCATAACTGAAAAAAGAAGAAACCTCAATGGTGCAATTTTCAATTGGGAGTTTAAGGATGTTAGTCCAATTGGTATCACAAGATACATGCTGGTAATGGAAAGATGTCTTGGGGATAGGGGGTTCCTGTTTAATAGAGGATTGGAACAAAATATCAATAGCTACCATAGTGGTCAGAATTACCAAGATGGCAGTGTTGTGAAACTTGGCAAAAGCGAGGAGAGGAGGTAAGAAATAAATCAAATAGAAAATCCTGTTGCTCGGTTTTGCTAGGGAAACGGGTAGGGAAGTCAAAGATTTGAGTAATGGATTAGGCGATTGAAAAATTTAATGTCTGAACACCAGCAATATCATTCCCTTTAGAATGTTTAAACCACATGTTGTGGTGAGCATTGAAGTCACCAAAGATAAAGATATTATTAGGTTGGTGCAAAAATAATGTCGTTTTCTCACATATGTGAGAAAACGACATTATTTTTGCACCAACCTAATATTTGCAGATGTCCAGCATATTGCAGTCCTGGGAAGAGAGAGAGAGAGAGAGAGAGAGAGAGAGAGACAGTGATAAAGGAAAAAGAGATAGTTAATAGAGTTTAGTAACAAAAGACATAATCACATGAAGAAGTAGTCTAGGGCCTCAAGAGACGATTCCCTGTTCTTTGGAAGATTATCACGGATGTAAACACTAAGGCAATGCATGTGAATGCTGGAATCATTTCAGCAAAGTGAATGATACTCTGGAACCAAGTATTCAATAGAAGAATTTAAGTTAATTCCACTAAGGGGAAAGATATCTGGCGACTGTTCCAAGAATAAAGATTTTACGCTGCAAATGTTGGAACAGATATCATGAATATTAATGAAAGAAAGGCTGAGGTGGTGAATTTTTTTTTTTTTTTTTTTTTTACTGGTTTAGTTTTTCTTATTGTGTTTTCAATGAAATTCATTTTGAGGAGAGAGAGAAAAAAAAAACCCACTGTAATTGTCTAGATACCGCCACTAATTCACTAAAAAAACAGCATCGCATGATGAAAAAAAGGCCCCAAACTTAATAAAAAGTTTTATCATCAAAATGTTTGTTATTAAGAAGAAATACCAAAGTATTTCTTGATTATTTTTTTTTATTTTTTATTTTTTACTCCTTTCTAATACATTCAAAATTTTGGTTAATCTTCTTTTTTTTTTTTTTTTTTTTCTTTTTTTTTGTGATAATGGTGTAATAGAACTGGTAATGAAAATATTCACACCTGCTTTTTTGTAAAATACATTAATTTGGAAAGCCTTGCAAAAATCAAATAATTGTCAGATTTTAATTAAACTTTCAGGACTTATTAACAAATGAATGAATTTATTTTTGAAATTATTAAATAAAAATAAATAAAAAATCTCTTTACCACTTAATGAAATTAAATTCTGCACTCCAAATTTTTTTATAATTTAAAAGCAGAACTCCTTGGAGTTGGAGAATGTAAATCATCAATTTCTTTTTCAAACTGTTTTACTAAAAATCTGCTCAAAATCATAAAATAAAAACTGCAATAAACTATCTAATTATTTAATGAGATAAGCTTTTAATTGCTTTTATAAATAATATATGTTAAGGACATTATAGTCTGAAGAAAAAAATTGTTTTCATTTTTTGTTTTAATTATAATAATTTAAAGTTTCAAAAATATTTTAAAAATTCTTCCAAACTTTTTGCTTAAGTGAAATCTATATTTACTAAGTGAAAATTGAAACACTTAATACAAATCATAACCCTCTTATATTTTTTAAAATAATTTTTAATTTTTTTTTTTATGTGTATAAACGTGCCAATTTAGAAAGTATGGGTGACTATATATGACATTATCAGAAAATAAGATTAATCATTATTGTAAATTTAAAGTCAACATTCCTAAAATTAGATTATAGAGAATATTCCCAACATTTTAAGATTACTGAGCATTCACCCAGTCATTTTCTTAAATTATGTTTTAGCAGATTAGGTCTCTCTAGAACAATAAGTGTCAATACCTCTAAAATCACTCGTCAAGTGATTTATGAGGTGTTGACAAGCACTTAATCGCTACTACTGTTTGTTTTAAAAACCTATTTGTCTGTTATTTTCAATAATATTTGTTTCAAATCAGATTAATTATACTTTAATCCGATAATATTCTTGAAATGAAGTTTCAGAAAAATATATTTTATTTTTGGAAGATTTTCTTTTTTTAATAAAGAAAAATTCATTGTGATGACAGATGGCTAAAAAAGGGGCATTATAACTCGACTTTTCTTTTTTCCTTTACCAGTATCACTGCTTAGCTTTATTTGGAGCCATGATTAAGGGCTAATGAAGAGAAAAAAAAAAGGGAGTCCAATAAAATTGGAAAAGAAAAGTACAACATACAAATATATACAACATGGCAATCAACTCAGAAATGATTCTGCTCAGGTTAACTCGGTTCGGCTCAGTTCAACAACAATGTGGTTTGTGAACCTAAATTTTGTTTGAAAATTGAGGTATTTTCATCTCAAATTTTTTCTTTAAAAACCAATTTGTTCAACATGAGAAGCTTCAGAAGCAAGGTTGCGCTCTCTCTCTCTCTGTGTGTGTGTGTATATATATATATATATATATATATATATATATATATAAATAAAAGAAATATACAGATCTTACATCAATTGCACAACTGTTTCATACAATCTGCATTCTTCAGGTGCAATTTTTTTGGGGGTCAACACCACTTCTATAATATTTCTGTTTATCATGAGATATTGTTTTGTAGGATGAATTATTATAGTTATTAAAATATTTGAATCCACCACTACAAAAAATATCCAAGATACTTTGTATATTTTGAATATATTAAATAGCTTTGTTATTTAACATTGAGCATTGTTTTTCCTACACTATAGTGTATATGCGTATATATATATACATATATATATATATATATATGGAGTGAGAGAGTGATAGAATAATATATATATATATATATATGGAGTGAGAGAGTGATAGAATAATATATATATATATATATATGGAGTGAGAGAGTGATAGAATAATATATATATATATATATATATATATATATATGGAGTGAGAGAGTGATAGAATAATATATATATATATATATATATATATGGAGTGAGAGAGTGATAGAATAATATATATATATATATATATATATGGAGTGAGAGAGTGATAGAATAATATATATATATATATGGAGTGAGAGAGTGATAGAATAATATATATATATATATATATGGAGTGAGAGAGTGATAGAATAATATATATATATATATATATATATATATATATATATATGGAGTGAGAGAGTGATAGAATAATATATATATATATATATATATATGGAGTGAGAGAGTGATAGAATAATATATATATATATATATATATATATGGAGTGAGAGAGTGATAGAATAATATATATATATATATATATATATATATGGAGTGAGAGAGTGATAGAATAATATATATATATAGAGAGTGAGAGACTGATAGAATAATATATATACATATATATGCAAAATCCACAGGTGCATATATACACATGTATATTTTAGAATAAAAAATTCCGAGAGGATAGAATCCAGGTAGAACTCAATGTCCAGGACAGAGTAAGGATATAATAATATATATATGGAGTGAGAGAGAGAGAGAGAATAATAATATATATATATATATATATATGGAGTGAGTGAGAGACATAGAATATATATATATATATATATATATAGAGAGAGAGAGAGTAATATATATATATATATATATATATATAGAGAGAGAGAGAGAGAAATATATATATATAGAGAGAGAGAGAGTAATATATATATAGAGAGAGAGTAATATATATATAGAGAGAGAGTAATATATATATAGAGAGAGTGAGAGTAATATATATATATATATAGAGAGAGAGAGTGTAATATATATATATAGAGAGAAATATATATATATATATAGAGATATAGAGAGAAATATATATATATATATAGAGAGAGAGAGAGAAATATATATATATATATAGAGAGAGAGAGAGTAATATATATATATATAGAGAGAGAGAGAGTAATATATATATATATATATAGAGAGAGAGAGAGTAATATATATATATATATAGAGAGAGAGAGTAATATATATATATATATATATATATATAGAGAGAGAGAGAGAGTAATATATATATATATATAGAGAGAGAGAGAGAAATATATATATATATATATTGAGAGAGAGAATAATATTAGGTTGGTGCAAAAATAATGATGTAATAATGTTGTTTTTTGACGTATTTTTTAACGTCAAAAAACGACATTATTACATCATTATTTTTGCACAAACCTAATATTATTCTCTCTCACTCTCTCTCTCTCTCTCTCTCTCTATGTATATATATATATATATATATGTATATGAATTATATATATATATGTATATGTATATGAATTATATATATATATATATATGTATATGAATTATATATATATATATATATGTATATATATATATATATGAAAGTGATAGAGGTTACTGTATGATACTATGCCTGCCTTGTTTTAATTCTTTTTCTATATATGCAGGATTATTACTGAGGATTACTTGGCCAAACCAACATCCCAAAATCTGATCAAACTACAGACTTTTTTTTTTTTAAAATTCATTCCTACTTTTTAGCAGCCCCTTATATGTAGATATACCCTGAAAATTTAGGACGAAACTGTTTTCTTTACTATTTCCTTTGCTTAAATTTTAACTTTTGTCAGGTTACATTGACATCTGCTGATAATTTTATTTTTTAAATGTATAGCAGAAATAACTTGTATTTTTTTTTTTTTTTTTGTGCTACAGCCATTCTTTTTTTTTTTTTTTTTTTTTTTTTTTTTTTTAAAGTGTTATTCATTTTCTTAGATTAACACTTTTAAGGATAGAGAAAAAAAAGAAACATGTTATTTGGTTGTAAACATTTGCTGTAAAAAAATAAGCTTATTTTTCTGTATTTTCACATTGCTTGTATTGTATGCCATAAGAAAAATCTTGTTGGATGATATCATATCTTATAAATCTAAAGAACTTGATAATCTGAAAAAATTAAACCCATTCTTAGATAACCATTCACTGCCTATGAAATCCATTGCTCTCAACAAAAGTAAAATATATTTTAAATATTAAAATCTTTTCTAACAGATATATAATCTAGATTTGGAAAATCTTTAGGGTTAACAAAAAGGAAGAATACATAATTTAATTTCATGATTCTTAAAGCAATTTTTACATATTCTTTTGTTACTAGAGAACGTCTATGTTTAATAAATATATTTTGATACAAACTTTTTTTGTTGATTGATTTTTTTTTTTTTTTTATAAAATACAGCCTGATACATTTTGAACACAAAAATGTGATAAAAAGAAATGATAATATTAAAGGTAATTTCAAAACTACCTACTTGTGACGCACACACACACATTATATATATATATATATATATAATGTGAGAGAGAGAGAGAGACTTTAGGTAATATAAAATACAAAAAGTGCACTGCTCTCTAAATATTTCTGGCAATTAAAGAATGATGATTACACCTTTTATCACCAGGGATATTGTAGCAAGAGCCAAATCTCATAACTGGAAAGGAAATAGATGTAATTTATGTCTTGTTGAAAAATTTATAATCTTAAAACCCTAGCTTATTAAACAAGAAAAATGAATTGATTGTTACATGTAGGCATAAAAATAAATATCAATATGTTGATCCAGATAAATTTTTAATGTAAATTACTGTTTGTTTTTGTCATTTTTTATTTTTTAAAGGACAAGTAACCTCCTTTTAATAAAAAAAAAAAATTTGACATTTACAACTTTAAAATAATTTTTTTACACACACACAAATCCTGTTTATTTTAAATGTTTATTGAATTTTTTTAAATTAAAAAGCTATAATCCCAGTATAATATATAACTGTACCAACATTGCAATAACCAGATATTTTTTAAAATTTAAATTACATAAGTCAGTCAATACTCAGCACCTGAAGAGTGCAGTGTGTATGAAACTCCAAGTTGTGCTATTGGTGAGGGATAATGTTTGTGTGTGTGTGAAGATAATATAAAATTGGTTCTGTCTCTTTGTATAATGAAAATGACATTACAAATGGTGCAATCTATTCCAGCAACAAAAATAACATGTATGTAATTATTATTACACTACAATGGAAGCCTATAGTGTCTATATATTTCAAATGTGTTTAAGATTTGATGAGTTAGTAGCCATGGAAAAAATGTGAAAAGAAATAGCAGAACTGTTCAATAAACAGAATTAACAAACTTTACAATAAAGGTGGGGGGGGGGCAAAAGTGAAATAATATCAAGTAAGCAAATATCTACACACAAAAGTAATGCCAGACAAGTGAATATAGTGATCTTGTCTTTGAGATAAGGCAGATCTGGACTGAGTCAAGTCAAATTGTAAACAGACCTATTTTATTAGCTAAGAAAAATATCCCAACATGCTTTTATGGGCTTCTGCCTATAAAAGGGGAGAGTGGAATGTTTTGCAGTCATCCCCACCACACACCTTGTAGAACTGAAATCAACCACCCCCTTCAATTTAAATGGATGAGTGCACTCGTATTTATCTCCCCTTAAATCCTCCTTTTCTGTACAAGCAAAAAACATGCATACATTTATATATACATAATTTACATATACTTTTCATATAAACAGAAATTTATTTATTATTTTTTTAATATATTTTTTTATTTTTATATATACAAAAAGGGGATAATAAAAAAACAAGTGAATTAAAGAAAAAAAAAAAAAAAAAGTTAGTGCCACTAAAGGAAAATTGTTCAGTTTAGTGCTCCATTTAGAGCAGTAAAGAATTTTTTTTTTAATTTTGTTCTGATGATAGGTTTGATAAACAAATTGGCAGTATTTTGTTCCATTAATATATAGTTCAATTTTATTATACCATTTTGAATTTCAGAACTTATGAAGTGGTACTTTATGTCTACATGTTTTGAACACTGATGGTAGACCAGGTTCTTAGCCAGAGTGCTGGTGGTCCCTTGATTATTGCAATAGATTGTGGCTTGCTCTTTAGGTATGTTAATTATAGTGGTTAATAAGTGAGTAAGGAACTGTGTTTCTTGTATTGCAGTCACCAACACCACATATTCAATTTCATATGTTGACAATTCTACTGTAGGTTTCTTTTTTGTTTTCCATTAAATCATTGAATTGTTTGGTGATAACTGGAAATTGTATCTTGTAATACTACAGCGATCTTTTGAATTTCTCCAACCAGCATCACAAAAACCTCTTAAAATTAGGAGCTTATTCAATTTATTAAACACCAAACAGTATGTCTTTGTGCCTTTCAAATAGCATCAGACTTGTTTGGCTCATATCAAGTGATCCGTGGTTAGATTCACAGAATATTGCGACAGTTTTTTTACCACTTAACTTGTATTTGGATGAGAGCCCATCATAACGTATATCAGGCTGCCAACTTTCTCTTGGTAATATTTTCCGTCTGCTGGTTCAGCATTGCTCTCAACCATTAAATTGATATCCATTTCACAAGGTGTTGAATGAGTTTTACAATCTTGCATTCCAAATTTCGTTAGATACTTCTCAATATATTTTGTTTGATTTATCTCACTAATTAATGCAGAATTGCAACTTGCTGCATTGAGTATATCATCAACCCAAACAATCATAATCAGTATTGTATTTGAAGTGTTTTTTGTGTAAATTCAAGAGTCTGCCAATGAGAAACCTTGACCAAGTAAATGTGTGTGTAGGACTTGATTCCAATTTTGTCTGATCTGTTTAAATTCATATAAGGGTTTCTTTAATCGTCATACAAGTTTGTCATTGTTTTTGCTGACAATGGAATACCCTTTGGCTTGTTGAACATATACTTTGCAGTTGATCAGTGCATTTAAATATGCTATTTTTACATCCATTTGGTAGACAAATAAATTATGTTGAATAGCTAATTGCATTAAAGATTTTACCGACAATAAATGAGCTATGAGAGAAAAAGTTTTGTGATAATCTATTCGTGGTTGTTGTGAGTAGCCTTTTGCAATGAATTTTTTTAATAGTATCGACCTATCAACTGCCGACAACAGTTTTACCAGGTGGAAGTTGTTGGTTCATATGTATTATTTGCTTTTAGGTCAGCTATCTCTTTTTCATGGTATCTCACCATCTTATAGTCATTTGAAGTAATAGCTTCAGTATAATTAGTGGGTATGTTCTTTACTGAACAACAATAATCTATAGTCTGATTTACTCTGTCGTCTAAATTCTTGAGAACGTAATCTTTTAAATATTCAGTCATTTTTCATAATCTGCTTGGATATCATCTATCTTGTATTTCTGTGCTAGGATTATCTCCCATATTATCACTTAGATTTGTTGATTGCATATTTTTACTTTCTTGTGTCTCCTCCTCATAAGGATTTTTTGGCATATAGTTGAAGTATTGCATCATTTTTTTCATCTGGGAGTAGAAAAATTATTAGATGTAGGTTTTTCAAACTTTTCAGTAAATTTTACACATCAGACTCTTTTGATGTTATTAGTTTCAGTTATATATATATATATATATATATATATATGTGTGTGTTAAATAGGCAGAACTTGATTTATCATAGACTATGAAAATTGCTTTTTCACCTTTAGTATCCAATTTCCTCCTATCTTGTATATACGCATAACAAATTGTGCCAAATGTATACATATTGGTGAGGTTAGGTTTGTGACCTGTGACCATTTTGAAGGCAATTTTCTCAGTTCTTTGATTGTAACACCAATTTCTGATATATGCAGTGGTCATAATAAAACATTGGTATCTTTTGATTCCATCAATAGACATTTATCCATAAAGATCACCATTACCATTGCTCTCCATTACCATTTTGATGTGCAGAGTATGGGTCTGTTTTCTCATGTTTAATTTAATTAATTAAAAGATTTTCAATGTTTTCAGAAGTGAATTCTCTGCTGTTATCACTTAGGCATTTTATAGCTCCATACGTAACAATGTCAGCTAAAATTTCTTTGTACCAAGAAATGTATGTTTTTTTATGTTTTTTTTTGTTTTTTCCTCAGAAAATAAACCATAATTAGACCAAAATAATTATCCACAAAACAAAGTGTATATTTTAAGCTATTCAAAGATCCTGGTAAAATCAACCTTGCTAGATCAAAATGAACAAGGTCTAATATTTTAGTTGCCCTAGACCGCCTGGATGGAGGCAACAGTTCTCCCAATAGACTCTGGCAGCCTTGCCTCCCTCACAAGAAGGAGAACGAGCCTCACTAACGCCAGTAAAGTGTCAGACGGAAGTGGAAGCACAGTTGATAAAGGAGAATCGGATAGATGTGTAAAACACATACTTCCGCCCTCCCCTTCAAGGAAAGATTTCTCTGAGTCCACAAATTGTGATCTAGGCCTTCTCTTGCACCTCCAACCAATTCATTTCCAACTGGATATCAGGACCGAACCAGACACCTAGAATCTTGACCGGGCCATCCGTCCAGAGGAAAGGTCTGGGAAGAGAAACCCCCTTCCATGCACACAACCGCAAGCCAACAGTCTTATCGTGGTTGATCTTGGCCCCTATCACCATCTCATAACCACTGATTTCTTTGCTGATTTCGTTAATCTCAGCCCTGCTCGACACGAACAGAAATGTCATCAGCATAGGCGGAATACCTGGGCGAGGTGGTAGCATCAGGTAGGGAAATTCCACGTAGGACCGGATTTGCCTTTAACTTGCGAAGGAAAGGTTCCAACGCAAAAATGTAAAGCAAATTCACCTCCACCAGCGCACCGGGGGTCGCATACAGAAGTTGGATCAAGGTGTGAAAGTACGACCTGAAAGCAGCCACTGAAAGGACAGCTTCCAGAAACCGATAGTCAACCCTATCGAAGGCCTTGGACTGATCTAAATTGATCAATGTAGCTTCACTGTCGACTTGCTCATTGAAGCCACAATGATCAAGCGTACCATATGAAGGTTGTCCTGAATAGTCCTGCTCTTCACAGCACAAGTCTGTTCGGAGCCAATCAGACAAGAGGACAGCCTGCAAACGGTTTGCTAAGACCTTAGCCAAAATCTTTAACTCTGTGTTTAACATATTTAAAGGGCGAATGTTACCTAACCCATCCCACCATTTTTGTCCTTGTGTAACAACTTGATTATGCCTCTGCTTCATCCAGTTGCCGAAAATCAGTACCAGCAAGGGAACAAAAATGGGCAACTGCCTCAAGTACACTTCGTACGGAAGACTATCTAATCCCAGAGATTTGTCCAGGCCAAACTGTTTCAGCGCTTCCCAGATTTCTGACTCTGTAATGGGATCCTTGCACCTAGCTGCTTCAGCTGCCTCAAAGCAGAGAAATTCAGCTAAATAGGCGTCGAACTGAGCAGGGCTCAGACCAGGGTCCCTGGTGAAAAGTTCCTGAAAGTACTTACAAAAAGCCTCACATATACCTCGTTTGTGGTCACGGTCTGCTTATACGGCAATGTGACGCATCCGATATGTCGCCGAGATGCACTCCGAGCCTCCTCTGCACACAATTCAGCAGCCATATTCTTTGCCTCAGAAGGCATTCTTTTTAACCTAGCCCTAACTACCAGAGCTTGATCCTTCTTGATAAGCGAGGAGGCCAACTCTGCCTTAGCTAAGTCTATGTCCCCACTATCACAGGATTTTATCGCCGAATCAACTTTTTGCTCACAAGCCTTTTGTGCCTCTAATCTATCTAGATTGAGCCGACGACTATAATCAGCAGCAAACGTTCTGATTTTAGATTTAAGTTTATCCCACCAGGCATTTCCCACCACAGTCCTTGTCAGTTCCCTCTGTATCATTAGTAGCAGCTGGTCCCGGGAATCTTGCTCCCCAAATAATGAGCAGTTAACCAGCCATCTTAACTTTAGGCTTATCTAAGTTTACATGGACCCAGACTAGCCTATGATCCAAATAAACTATATAATGGAAACTTGGACACCCTAAGAACCCTACGTCAACTCTCCTGACTAAGACTTGGTCAAGGTAGCTAGAATGCACCTCAGTAGCCGAGCCGCCACTATTAGTCCAAGTCCACACTACCTCCCAAGGGTGTTCATTTCGGTACTTATTGACAAGATCAAACTTGTCGATAAAGTCCTGAAATGGTTTCACGTCCTGATTGCTAGTACCCGAATTTGATCCCATACGATCTATGTCAATGTCAGGAATAGCATTCCAATCCCTAGCTAAAACTACCCGACGAGACGATGCTAAGAACAGTTTGATCTGCCGAAACAAAGCAGGCCGCTCAAAATGCTTATTGGGCACATAAACCCCAATGAGATGTAGAGCCTTATCCTTTATGGTAACATCCAGTATGCAAAGTCTGTCTGCTGGATCTGTGAAGAGAAGAGCACACACAGCCTTCAGACTTGCTCACCAGCCAAGAGACACCCCTTGAGCATCCATCAAAACATGCTGAATTGAGGGAAAAACCCCTAGACAGAATGCCCTCATGAAAGAAAAGCAGGTCTCTTGCACACAACATACATCCACCCCGAGATGCTGAAGGTCACGATAGAGCCTTGCCTTGCAAGACTCAGACCTCAGGCCTCAGACATTCAAACTAGCTAACCAGAGAGACAGTATCAAACTTAGGGTTGCTTACCTGAATTAAACATGGACTGGGTCAAGATACCAACAGCCTCCTCCATTGATCCATGGCTCATCTCAGTCTGGATTGTGTGGTCTTGGGAGAGACCGCCTATATCCCACGGGAAAGTCAACTTTAATGCTCTATAGAGGGAGAGGTGAACAAAAGCAGGGACCCTCCCAGCACAAAATTGTTTGATTTTTTTTTTTTAAGTTTGTCGTTCTGAACAATAGCAATAGGTGGGGTCATCTTAAATGAGGCTATTGCCTCATCCAGCATGGCTCATGCCTTTTTAGTCCCAGTCTCAGTTCTTTCTGTTGTAGGAAAGTTTTTCAGTTCTTCAATATCTCTATCAGCAAAATATTTTGTTGATAAAAGGTATTTTAAATCCTTAATGCAGTTCTTGTAATCTCAGGCTTTTTCTGCCCGGACAGGGGGATATGTGGCATACATCTACACCAGGGTTGAAGATGTGCTTCTGCCTCTTCCTTTTTTCACTTAAGTCCTGTGTTGGACTTCGAAGTCTTTTGTTTTGGGGAGGGGGCATTTCAGGAGTTTTTGTGGGAGAAGGACTGGGGGTGTGGCGAGGTGTCTGAAGGGGCTGGGGTCTCTACTGAAAGGGGTTGAGGGATGAGAAAAAGATGTAGAAAGAGTGGCTTTTGGATGGGAAATGACTTCTCTCTACTAAGAGGGGTTGAGGGGCGGGAAGAATGTGATGTCAGAGGGTGTGAAGGGGGTGGCCTTTGTAGAGGACGTTTCAGCTGATTGGAGGCAAAGGCAAAATCAACAGTGGATGAGGATGAGTAGCTTTCTTAATGGGAGAGGATTTTGTATGGCATTGAAGGTCTAATTTTTCCCTAAGTATTTTGATTTTTTTGGTCTTTTCAAAACCATGATTGTATTTCTTTTGTAGATCTTGTAGGGTCTGTTTAGAGGCTGGGGTGTCGCCCTTGACAGAGGGAGTGGGACTGTTAACGCCTTTCGTCCCAGGTGCTTCAGGGGACTGAGGACCTGCTGTCTGACACTTCCCTCTGGCCCTACCAGCAACCTACGATTCCCCCTCTCCCTTCTCCATGACTGCAATTGCAGCAGATGAAAGCTCTTCAGGGAATTGGGGCTTAGAATTTGACCCAACCGGAGGTTTCACCACACCAGTCCCGGAAGCTGGCTTGTCCATTACAGGCATGGCAGTATTCAAAGACACAGTCAAAGGGGGTGTTTGGTCAACTGGGGCCCGACTTCCAGAGGCCTTCTCTGGGCAGGAAGAGGAGAGGTGACCAGTCTCTTCACACTTCCAACATACCGGTTTGCAGCCAATCACAATGATCGACAGTTTCAGGTCCCCAACTTCCAGACAGTTGGGGATAGAGAGGAAGGCTTTTTGGTCTAACATGATGTCAAAACTCCATCCCCTGGTCAAGCACCGAGAATTTCGCCATAGTGACAAGATGCCAGGTATTCCCTGATAACCTGAGGAGGAACCTCGTATATCGCTATACTGGTCCTTCTTTTGCCTTCATACGTGGTTCGCAGAATGACATCTTTTGTTATTATTTCTCTGCTTGTTGCTTTGACACAATCATCGGGTGTGGGTAGCAATATATCCCACATGAAAAAGCCCGACCCCTTAACAATTCTTAGTGGCTTTAACTCCTGGGACTCCAGTGTTTTTACCACTGTGTCTTTTGTTGAATGACAAATTTTGCGCGTACACTTGTCGACAACGAAGACCGGTACTATTTTTTTTTCAATCTTCTTTAGTTCTATGGAGTCCTGCAAGAGCCCACCTTCCACAACAAGGTGTGCGCAATTCTTGGCATGCTCCCAGAAATCCGCTATATCAATAATGCATTTTTTGGGGTGGGGGACTTCCATTGGCCTCCATATCCTTATTTGATTTTTGGCCATTATTAGCCACCATAATTTTTCGGGTCTTTTCTTTGCCATTATTGGCCTCCATACTTTGTCTTTGTATATCAGTACCAACAATCTCCTCACCAGAGGATGCAGTTTCTAAAGGCGAAACAAATTTAAGCAGACAAAAAGAAAACACAAAACAAGTGGACGTACGACAGACGAGAACAAGTGGACAAGGTTCGCTGAAAGGTGAAACAACAAATTTACAACAGTCACAAAAATGAAGAATGTACAAAAGATTAAAAAGACGACAGACAAGAAAGCAACAATAATACAATAAAACAAAGAGTTATAAACGGAAAAGTAAGAAAACACAATACAAATAAAATACGAAATGATAAATTTTCAATATGGCTACCAATAAAAAATAACAGTCAACCCTAAATAAAAACGATAAACAAGGAAAGAAGAAAAATGAATAGAATATACAAAATAAACACAAAATTTAGAAACAAATATATTACAGACAAAATTAACAGATAAAAAACAACTTTACGGATATTTAAAAGAACACAAAAGAAAGTAACATGAAATAACATGTAATAATAAACAAAGAAAAATGAATGAAACACATAAAAAAATAAACAGATATAAAAAATTTAAAAAAGGAAAATAAACTGTAAGAGAAACTCAAAAATTAAATAATAAAAGAATAGTAGCAAAATAAAGTAAAAAAAAAAAATAAATAAATAAAATTGGGAGGGTAAGGATTTGAAAAGGAAAAATCAAAGATTTACAAAACAGTCAAAACGAATGTAAGAAAAACAGTAAAAATAAATCAAAACTTAACAGAATAACAGCAGTAAACAGTTGAAAGGATTCTCAGAGTGACAGAATAAAGGTCTAACAAAGGCAGATCTGGACTTGGTCAAGTCAAATTGTAAACCAAACTACTTTATTGGCTAAGAAAAATATCCCAGCATGCATTTGTGGACTTCTGCCTATAAAAGGGGAGGGGAAATGTTTCACAGTTATTAAAATAGAACTGAAATCAACAAGATTTGAACAGAAAAGCTATTTCCAATGCAAGGAAATAGTAATGTAATTTCTTTTGCAATCTGTGAAATGAAGAAATTCCTGTATAAAGCAATAGAAATCAAGCCTTTTACCAATTAAACAATGTCATTCAACTACATGCCTATATCCCATCTAGTTTGTAGTTCAAAAGATTATCAATTTAAACTCAAAAGAATTTTAATTTATACATGAAAATTAAATAATATCAGAAAAGGAAATTATCCTAATATAATATTGTCTGATCTTTTGGAGAGTTTTAAAACATTCTTTGAGATATATGAAAAATGTGTTAATTTATTTCATTTTTATTCTAT
Organism: Acanthosepion lycidas; assembly: GCA_963932145.1. NCBI lineage: Eukaryota > Metazoa > Mollusca > Cephalopoda > Sepiida > Sepiidae > Acanthosepion > Acanthosepion lycidas. Next base: position 23,920,910 of record OZ010611.1, on the reverse strand, counting down.
TAAAATGGCAACTGATTTTTTTTATTTATCTAAGTGTTGGTTCCAATTCTTATTGGAATGACTACAAAACACTTTCTCCTCTGACAATTTACATGTAGAAGCACACAAGCTGGGATTTCTTCCTAGCCAATAATAAAGTAGGCCAGTTCTTGGTTTCATATGACTCAGTCCCAGTCTGTCTAGTCTTGAAATCAAAACACTATATTCATTTATCTGAATTTTTTCTTGTGTGTCAACCCCAATTCTTAGTTTGTGAACTTTTTGTGACACTATTGTTGCTTTGCCTTATTACTGTTAATTTGCCTTGCATATATTGTTTGCTTGCTTTATTTTTTGCCCTGTTCTTTTTTCTTTTCTTGTTGTTTATTGCAAATTTTGTAAACTCTGTTGGGCAGTTCTGCCATTTATTTACATTTAATCATGGCCACTCACTCTACAATAAATAAATAAATGAAGTATGGGAAAATATTTACAAATGTTCTACTATAAATATATTTATATTTACAAATGTTCTACTATAAATTAACCAGTAGATCTTTCTTCCTCTTTTACTCACTTTATTGAACTTGTGCAAAGAATTATATATCTAAGTTTGTCATGGAGTCAATGAATTACATGTCCACTTCACTATCCAAAAATAGTGTTTTTTTTTTGTTTTTTTTTAAAGCTTTTTGTAAGCTGAATTGTGTAAAGAAGCAATTATTAATTTATATAGGAGAAAATGTATTCCAAATCTTAAAAGATAAAACTTTTTTCTTGAAATTGATAATGTTGCAATGATTGCATAAAAGTATTTCATTTTGAAAGAATACATGTAGGTTTAGGACATGCTTGCTGGATGTACTTAGCACTTACAAAGCATTGTATGATAGACAAATATTTGTCATATTTCAAGCCTTCTGCATCAACCACAACAGATTACTGGCCTTTACCTTTTGACACTTTGGTAGACAAACATTTTTCCCCAAGACTACTTTTAGATGTAAATTAAAAATTAATAGTAATTGCTTTTTTGTTTTATACCATTTTAAATAGTATGTAAAATCTATACTAAAGTCAGTCTTTTGCAAAGTTCTGTAATGTAAGCTTTTGAAAAAAGCAATGAATACTGAGATTAGATTAATTTTGTATTCCTTTCATTTAAATAATTATTATTTTTTTCTATTTTGAATTATGTCATATCACATTTGTCTTATTTACACCAAGATGAGAAATAGAAATATGTTGCTATTTACATTATTTACATTTTGGGGACTTATAAACTGTAGGATGAGGTTAAAATAGTAGTCAGAGAACATCACTAGAAAATACAAAAACTCAAGGTATCAGTACATAGGCTAGGCCACAAAAATCTCCTAAGCCAGCCAAGCACAGACATGAATACAATATGAGAACCAGTAATACAAAGTACTAGAGAAAAACAAATAGCAACAAATTGTAATATGAGCACTGTTAAAAATGCTTACTGAGACATTAGGTTTATAAGTCCCAAAAATTCATACACTGATGTTCTATTGATGGACCAGTGGAAAAAAGCATTTGTTGAAGTAATTCAGTGACTTGATCCAAAGAGTTGTGTGTTCAATGTCTAGTTACAACAGAGTTGAATTTGGAGAGTTGAGTTACTAAAACAAAATAACTGAAAGATATCCAGAAAAGGCATGGCGAACTAGAACGATCTACCGGTTTGAAATTCTAAAAAGGCTTGAGCATACAATATGACATTAACAATGAGGACAAACATATGCTGAGTGTTGAATAAGATTTTGTAAACCTATGATCTGTATAAGTTGTATCTGATAATGTTTAAAATACATCAGTAATGATAATAAATTTGATCTGATCATATTGAGTGTGTTTTTGTTTTAAAGTTTGAAGATCTATACAAATAACACCATACTGATGACGCAGAAAGAAAACTGCAAGTACTTCTCGCAAAGTTGGTAAAAAAAAAAAAAAAAAAAGCAAGAAGACTAATCATCAATTGTAAGGAGACAATGTATGGTCATTAGCAAGTGGGGTTGTCCAGGATACAAACTACAAATTGGAGATGTCAAAATAAAGCAAGGGCAGAAATTTAATTATCTAAATGTTATGACAGACAGTTGAAAATGTGATACGAAAAAATCTGAGATATTCTGAAAGTTGCCTTGTAGAAACTAAGCAAAATGTTAACAGGAAAATTTTGCTAGAAACAAGGAATGCTCAACTGAAAAGTGGTTGAGTAGTGGGTCAGGGTGCTGAGTGGTGGATCAGTGGATACCAATTGCAGCTCAGCACTATTTGTGTGATCTGTAAAGCCATTTGTATCAATGTAAATGTTATTAACCTAAATAAGAGATTTACTTTCATTTGAGTAATATGCACATTAATTATCATAATAATATTGATGTTAATCTTTAGCTTGCTAAATTCTTTCTAGAATTGTTCTCCCTGCCACTGTATTTTTTTTTTTTTTTTTTTTTTTTTTTTTTGAGGGTGCAAAACCAGGAACCCCTATTGTTTTAACATTGTTATAACATTCTTTGTATTGTGTGTATAGATTTTACTTTTTGCATACAAATAAAAGAATGGATGAATAATATTTTGATTTTGCATGCATGTTTTGACACTGAAAACAAAAAAATTGAAACACAAAATAAAGAACAAATACATTAACAATTTAACATGCTTTAAATTTTATTCCACATCATAGATTTCTGGGGTGCAATAAGAAGTGAAATAGCTAAGAAGGTTTTTATTTCATGAAAAAAATTGATGTGTTTCTTCATATTTACATACAAGACGACACCAGTATTTGTTTGCACTTTCTTTCACCTGACTAGTATGTTTTTGCCTCGTTGACAAATAATTATTATTTCATTGTTTATAAATGGACAAAATAATTCAGTTATATCAATGGTTACCAGTAGCTTCCATAAAATTAGTCAGCCATGGAAGATAGTAACCGCTAGTGGTCATCGTCATCACTTTCCTCCACATCACTAGCTGGTTTTCATCTTCAACCCCTTCACCATTAATATCTACCTTCAAAATCATCATTGGAGTCCAAATCAAAGAAAAACTCCTAAATAGCGACTTCGTTGGATGCTGATACAGCTATTTTTGTCTACAATAAATTGAAAAAAGATTAACATGGGTTTAACAATGTTACACCTTGTGTAGAGTCTAGAATTTCCAGCTTAAAATATCAGAAATAACAGTTGACAAGTGTTTGTTTATAGCAACCGCCTGAAGGCAACAGAATGCGTTTAGAGCTGCAAAGGGAGAGAATTCTATGGCAATAATTTTCACCTCCAGAATGGTAAAGGTTAAGATTTGAAATTCCTATTGGTAAAGCAACAGATGTTTTTCAAAACCTAAAACTATTAAGAAACAGGAAAATTTTATTATAAGTGTGCAAAACAGCTATGTAATATCAATGCAATGAAAGCTGGACAATTTTTTTTTTTTTTTACAGATGAAGAGGGGACTTGAGGTAACAGATGTTCTACATAAATATGCTGAAAAAACATGGACAGAGCATGTGAGCAATGAGGAAATGTTATGGAAAATAGGAATGAAAAGGACGATTGTTAAAGATCAGAAAGAGACAGTTGAAATTTTTGGAACACCTAATGAGAAAAAGGAGCTTGGAGAATCTGAGACTCACAGGACATTGAAGTCAAGAGGGACAGGAAAACAGCAAGTAAAATCCCTAATTAGCTTGTATAATTGAATGGCAGAATATGAACAGGGATGGATAGTCAGGAGAAACCTTGCTTAGTACATCAAGTGATAGGAAGTTGTGGAAAGCCATGATCACCCACATCCTGAAGAGACAACTATATTGAATCCATTGCTAGGTCACCTGCTAAGAAAGTTTGTTCACTGTGTTGTGTGGGGCAATTTTTCTCTCCAGAGTCTACCATTTGTCCATGCATAGAATATTGCTACCACATGTGGTGCAGTACCTTTGCTATTTACTTTGAGCTCCTTGCTAAAATCCAATATCAGATCCAGAATCAGCCATATTATTGGTTTTGACTGGCAGCTCGGCTTCAGTCACTTTCCCACCACTGTAAAGTTGCCTCTCTTTCTATAAATACTTTAGCAGTAATTGTCCAGATGAGCTCTTCACTATTGGTACCTAGACTTCTATGGACTTTCAGCTTCATGCTTTCCAGACAACTTTAATCTGCAAAAACTTAAAAGCAATGTCAACTGTCATCTATTGTCCTGATTACACTTTTCTCTTCTCACTCATTATTAATGTTTCTAATTCTTTCATATCCTATAAACGTTTGTGTCTTAGTAGCTTTACTGCCTTGCTTGAGGTGATACTGATATATATATATATATATATATATATAAAATATATTACGAAATGGACAAAGTCCGACAATTTATTTATTAAAGACATTTTTATGTTTAACGTTCTTTTTATAGATACAAGTATTTAAGTAAATGCTCTGTTTATAATAAACAGTATTAAATAACATTTACCGGCCTGAATGTCCGAGAAATTTTCATAGAAAATATTCGTCCTTGGACAGGATTCGAACCTGCATCCTATACGGAACTGTCATTTACGCTGACGTGCCTTGACCGCTTGGCCACCTAGGATCGTTTGGCAGGCAAGGTCGAATTTACTGTTTATAAACTTCAATCTTCCATGAATCTCGTACATTCATAACTGCTCATGGTGTATCGAATGTAAACAAATGACGTCATATATTACGAAATGGACAAAGTCCGAAAATTTATTTATTAAAGACATTTTTATGTTTAACGTTCTTTTTATAGATACAAGTATTTAATAAATAAATTGTCGGACTTTGTCCATTTCGTAATATATGACGTCATTTGTTTACATTTGATACACCATGAGCAGTTATGAATGTACGAGATTCATGGAAGATTGAAGTTTATAAACAGTAAATTCGACCTTGCCTACCGAACGATCCTTGGTGGCCAAGCGGTCAAGGCACGTCAGCGTAAATGACGGTTCCGTATAGGATGCAGGTTCGAATCCTGTCCAAGGACGAATATTTTCTATGAAAATTTCTCAGACATTCAGGACGGTAAATGTTATTTAATACTGTTTATTATAAACAGAGCATTTACTTAAATACTTGTATCTATAAAAAGAACGGTAAACATAAAAATGTCTTTAATAAATATATATAATAGTTTGGTAAGGATAGAAATTAAACAATAAGAACTATTTTGTTTCTATTTCTGCTGCTTCTGATGTTGGAGTATAACCATTGACTTTTTCTGATCTGCTTCAGCAAAATGATAATGCTTTTACTTACCCTGATTTTATATTGTATATTTGCTCTGCTCTTAAAGAAAATGATCTTGTACTAGAAATTGTTTCTTTTAATGCGCTTTCAAATCACTTAATATATAATGGATTGTTTGAAGGCCAATCATCTGATTATACCAAGGCGATCCTTATACGGATCACCTTGAGTTATGCATCTTGTTCTTTATGAGATTTATCTTTAATTATTTGGAAATGTTTCTCTTACTGTTTTTTTTTTTTTTTTTCTTTTTTTCTTCTTTTTTTCTTTTTTTCTTTTTTTTCTTTTTTTCTTTTTTCTTTTTTTCTTTTTTCTTTTTTTTCTTTTTTTTCTTTTTTTTTTCTTTTTTCTTCTTTTTTTTTTCTTTTTCTTTTTTTTTCTTTTTTTTTCTTTTTTTCTTTTTTTTATTTTATTTAAAGATTCTTACTTTAATATATTGCCTACAATCAAGAGATTTGCCAATTCTTACTTATAAAACCCTATTGCCATGGATTTCATCTCAATTTCTGATCTTCTCTGTTTACTAACAAACTTACAAATATAGTCTGAATAGTTGCATTAAAATGCAACTGAAATAAAGATTAAAGAAATACTAGTCAAAAGTTAATAATTAACAATGGTTCATCTTCAATTTTTTTAGTTATGTTACTATGGCAACAAATGTCATAGATGGTGGTATTGTGTTCAGGTGAAAATAAAGAATAAAAGCTCTGTGGTTACATTTGAATTCCTGCAATTGTTGGCTCTAAAACTGAAGTGGTAGAGCAGATGTCAATGCTAAGGCAGGCTTCCCAAGAAGAAAAGGAGTGTAAAGTTGTCTTTTGCTGAAAATTTATTCTTTATTTCTGACTCGTGCTGTTTACAAGCCGCCATTGTCTGAACAGTTGTAGTAAAGAGCAACTAATAAGAGCAAATACATATTAGTGTAAATATATTCCATGGACCTCTGCCTGTTTTTCACCTTCTGGACAGATCACTCTAATTTGTGTTCCAATTCCAGTCAGTGTGCACAAAATCTGGAAAAGGTGCATTTACCAGGGAACTAAAAGTTAAATAACAATGCCCCTGTGAAAAATAAGAAAACAAATCCTGTTTCATATATGTTTGGTTATTTATTCAGGGATTCACTTCTACAGTCTAGGGTTAGTTAGGTAACCCCAGGGACAACTTCTGTCATGACAGACTAAAGGTTCATCTCTTTTCATGGCCAGAAACATCTCTCTACTATGACACCTCTGCCCATCTTTATATTAGATGTATAGTTCAGAAGTTGCTCAAAACTACTATCTAGAATTCCTCGGTCCATTTTAATTGTTACTTTGTTAATATAATTTTGTGACCAGAATTTCTTAACTTCCAGCCAAGTGGCACTTGATCCTTAAAGTTTTAATTCATACTAATAGTTACACAATATAAGGCTCAAGAGCCACTCATGGTAGAGGGTTACTGTGCATAGGAAAGAACAGGTGTTAGGTGTTAAAGAGCTGAAACAGACTTTAGAACGAAATGAGAATAAGACAAAATTCTTTACTAGTAAGTACTGTTATTTTTTTATCATATTACTGTATATTATGATATTTATCAAAGTAATAGAAAATATTATCTACTGTTCATTAAATCAGTTTTCACTTCACTGGTGAAATACAATCCAAATCAGAATTCCGATGTTCATTTTTGTACTATTTAATCACATTTCATTCATAATGAAGAACTTATTTCAAACAATTTACAGCATGTATTCATGTTATACAATAAGTACTTTTTAGATATTTGTAAAGAAAAGTGCCTACTGTTTGGAGCTCTTGTTAAGCGAATAAAAAAAAAAAAAAGATTTATGCAACATGACTTAATGATAAAGGACATAGAGGAGAAGGGAGAAACATCAATTTGGACATGTTGTAATATAATATATCTTCATCACATGAGTGTTGCTGGGAGCCTTGTACTTTCACCCTTGTGCCACATCTAAGCTAGGCTTAGAAAATAACCATCACATGGTTGTTGACAGGACTGTGTATCTTGTCTACAAGGTTGACTCAAATGTCATAGGTAGTCCGTCAATTGGCATCATGTGAACACAAAATGGTGAAGTTCACATAAAAACTGACTGGACAGAACTTGGTGTGAACATATATCAAAACACTGTTTTTTTTTGTTTTTTTTTACCTCTTGAATATGGCCTTTTCTCATTTGGTGATGACTTATATTTTCTTTTTCTTCTCTTGGAAGAGTCCTAAATCGTAAATTCTTCTTACAATATTTATGAAGATAACTACTTAGACATACTTTCTTTTTTTTCTTTTTTTTTTTTTTTTTTCTTTTATTTTATTATGTATTATAGTAAAGCCATTAAGAGACAAGGTGTTACAGGATGTGGAAGAATTAATAATGAGCAGGAAAAGTAATCAGGAGGACAGTAGATAGTGATTGACATTGCGTTTAAATTTTTGTAGATTAATGTTGGCTGGGAAGCATTGAGCCGGAATGGATTTCCACAAGCAAGAAGTACAAGAAAATCTGTTAGCATAAAACTTAGGGTTACATCTATCCAGCTGAACTGTAAATTGATGAGATCTCAACACCATCTGCATTTAAATTCAAGAATCCTAGGTAAAATAGTGAAGAGTTCCTCCGAACAATTACCATGAAAGTATTTATAGAAAGACACAGAGACACAACCTTATGGTGGTGGGAAAGTGACTGAGGTCAATCTGCCAGATCAGGACCAATAATATTGCTTCTTTGGATTTTATCAAGGTAAATAGCAGAGGTACTGGACCATATGTAGCAGCAATATTCTAAGCATGGATGAATTACTTACTGTATTTTTTTTTTAATTGTTTTGATTGGCAATATATTGTCTTTGGAATTAGTATATAAAGCAAACTGTCTGTTTTGGTCTATTTTGAAGCTTTTTTGAAGATGTTGAGATTTTGTAAATATAAATATTCTAATCAACAATATATTAGAAATGATTATACCTATATGAACATTTATATATTGATCTATTTATTTTTATATAAATTTTTTTTTTTTTTCAATAAATTCTTTATTGTATTTAGATTTATTCATATAAATAAACTATTTACATTGTTCAGACTGTTGTCCTCATCTTTATTGCTATATTCATGATGTTTTGGCCATTGTATGCTCTGACCTTCTTCAGGTGACATGTTGGAATTTACAAGGATACATGTCCCAGTGGATAAGAGCTTTGGTTGAAGTAATCCAGTGACTTAACCCAAAGAGTTGTGAGTTCAATACCTAGTCATAGCAGAGAGAACAAAAACTTTGAGAGTTGAGTAATTAAAGGGAATTAACTAAAACTGAGACATCCAGAAAAGTCATGACACAGGGAACTAGAACAATCCCACCTCTGTGGACTAAAAGGGTTTGATTCAAAATTCCAACATACGTCACCTGAAGAAGGCCAGAGTGTACAATGGCCAAAATATTGTGTTTATTACAAAGATGAGGACAAGTCTGAACAATGTAAATAGTGTAAAGTTATAATATCTTCTCTCAGAAATATAGACTGATGTAAGTATATTAGTATAACACTACTTCTAGTCTGCTTTTCTTTCATTAAGTAGATATGTTCATCATTATTATTACTTATAATACTACAGCTACTACTAGTACTACTATTAGTAATTTTTCCCATCTTACTATTGATGTTATTATGTGTGTATATGAAGCAAATGAAGATGTTCTGGACATTTTTTGCTACTTTCAGTGAGAATCAGGTTGAAAAGTTTCTTCTGTAGTCAGTTCACCTCTGTGGTTGATGTTTCCTCATCAGTGCCACTAGAAAAATAAAATCTTCTTCCTTCTTCTCTGCATGGTGGTCTGAGCAGGAATCTTGATTTCTTAGGCAAAAAAAAGCATTCAACATGGATAATTTAAATGTTTTCACCAGTCCAAATTTAAAATAGCAAAAAGAAGCAACTGGAGTTTCTACCACATTTACATTGTTAATATGAAGAAAGCTTACCTGTCTGTATTTTTACACAAGTTTTCTGACATTACTGTTCAATTTAAAGTGATTCAGTTCCTTCAATAGGATCAACCATCATTCCTTTTTGGATGTCTTGTTAGGGTTAAACATAGTCCTGCATAGAATTGAGTTACCTGGTGCCATTACTTTGGCCAGGTAATCTGCCTGTACAACATCTTCATACCTGAAACAGGTTGCCAAAGAAATCCAGTTATCTTAGGGAGTAACAGGTATCATAATTAACTGTGATATATCTGTTGGCTTGTGGGAAGGTTGACTTCTTGTTCCTCTCAGTTGAATGGATGGGCTGTGTAAGACACTTGGTTGAGGGTACAGTTAATCTGTGGTCTTGGAAACCTTTCCTTGGGTTAAAGGGGAGGGTCATTTGCATGTGTCCCTCACTCTTTAATGCCTGTTAATACTTCTACTCTCATATACCAAAACTAGCTAATCTAGAAAGTCTTGTGATCAAAGGACTAATATGCTATGTCAAAGAAGTCCACAGCAATTTGTTTCTTTCTTCCTATCATTTAATTACCTACTCTAAGGTTAAGATCTGGATGGAATGAGAGGAGTTGTCTTTGTTGGAAAGGTAGAATGAATCGTACAGTTGTGTCATATAAGACTCCTAAGTGGCATCTTGAAGTCACTGCTTAGGGATTATATGCACCTGAGACTCATCAGCTTGGCTATTAAAGTAGAATAGATTTTCATGTTTAACTTAGCTAGGAAATGTATGTTCATTGGTTTGTTTTTTATTTCCCCACATTTACCCCTTTTCTCGTCATTAGATTACAGAAGGTAAAGTTTTCCAGGGATAAGAATGTTTCAATTTCTTATTTTCTTTGTCTTTTTACATTTTTCTACATCATTTTTCCACTACTTAACTATTTTTTAATTGTCACATAAAATTTTGTGGTTAGAATCTTTTTTAATTTTTTTTATTTTATTTTATTTTTTATAATCCTCAAGCAAGCCAATAATGCCACTAAGACACCAAAGAGCTACTGGGAGTGAAAGAGAATGAGAATAATTTAGAATGAACTGGAAACCCAATCCTAATCAAGAAACGATGGATAAACCTCTACTCTTGTTAAAAAGACCAGGGAGGAGTCTGAACAGGATGATAGGTTCACCTATCTACTCCTACTGAATGAAAAAATAAAATAAATAGCAAATAAAATTTCAGAGTTTAGGTAGAGATGTTAGAAGTATAGTCAAAGTAGACTTTAAAAGGAACCCTATCCTAAACAAGAAACAATGGATAAACCTCTACTCCTGTTCAGAAGATTGGAAGGAAGGTGAACCACTAATACTTTTTTTTTATAAATAACTTTTCATTCATTGAAATCATTGGAGAAAACTTTAAATTGTTTATTTATATCTTGTTTTTAATTCCCTGTCAAAATTAAATCTATGTTTGGTTAGAATTTTTTGATGAAAATGTGAATTTGTAGTGATTGTTCCTAATCTTATGATTAGGTAAAAGGATAGGGAGGATAAACACCTTCCTCTACACTCAATGTTTTTGCCTTGTGCCATATTTTTTGTATTCTTTTATAAAGATACATATTTTCTCTAAAAGTTGTTCTAGTGTCCAGTGTAGAAACCTGAATTTCATAATGTAATATGTTCACTTCCCAGAGGCATATCCCACCCAGAACCTCTTATTTTATTAAGAGGGAAGAGCTAGGGTTAATCTCTGGTACCTGAGGCATCTCAATAGGGAAACACTTCAGTAGTTTTCTTCCTAGTTCAATGTATATATGGGACTACCACTGTGCCATATCCTGTTTGAGTGGATATGTGGTTAAATACTCTCTTGGTGTTGCCTGGGAATGTCAGTGAAGAAAAGCCAATACTTTTAGATTTTTTTTTTTCTTTGTTTTCTTCTTTGTTCTACTGCCATATTATTTCATGTTTATTATTCATGTTTTCTTTAGTCCCTTTCACTTGATTTAAGTCGACCATTCTAATTTACTTCTATTTTTTTTTTTGTCTCTTACAACACTCATCACTTAGGATGTTTCTCTTTCAAAGTTCCTCTTCTTTTTTCCCATTGCAAAAAAGATTTTAATCTATTAAACCCTAACTTATTTCTAAATGATAAAATCTTTTTTAACTTTATTTCCGTTTCTGTAATCAATTATTAAATCTAACATAATTTGACATTTTTTTTTTTATTGCTGACGTTGTTATTATTAACCATCCTCTTTGCATCTATCGCCTCTTAATACTTAATCATCAGATTAAGGTTATTTATGGCTGTTGGGAGCTATTGGTTTGTTGCTCTTTTTAATTAATGTTGGATTAACAAATATTTACAATTAGAACAATGTCAAATGTTGCTTGCTTTTTCTTCTCTCACTTGTTCCACTTCTTTGAGTTTAAGCACTTTTGGCACTTGTTTCAGTCTTCTTTGTGAAAAATTCTGAGTTTTACGAATTATTTAATTAGGACCTAATTAAATAAAATTTTAACATTTCCTTGAAAGAAAAAACAAGTCAGCATTTATGTAACTTATAAGATTTTCTCAAGATGATGTACATTTCTAAGTCTAGTTGTAACTAACTTGAAACCTTTTTGTGATTTATTTTCATTATCAGTATTTTTCATATGTGTCTTTTGTTTCAGCTGTTGCAATAGTGGATTCTCATAATTTTGTGGCATTATTTTAGACTAGGCTTCAAAGCTACTGACATAATATATGAAATTGAATTAAATAAAAATAATACTTCTCAAAACAGGTCTCAGCAGTATTTTAAGGTTGATAACTTGTCCCTTGAAATAAAATCCAAAAGTGGACAACTGTCAGTTTTGATTATGAGAATTTAAAATGAAAGAGTGAAAAAAAAAAAAAAAAACAAAAACAATCTGTTGTACATAAAAACTTTCAGAACAGCTATGAACATTGAAATATACCATCTAAAAAATATTAGAAAAAAATAATTATTTTTGATATACCTCAATATTTTAAGGGATAATGGACCTTTTTCTAAAAGAATGGTGTATCTACCCATATGTAAAATTACTGCTGCCAGGCATAAGAAGTATGGATAGAATCGTTTTTGTTATACAATATAACAGGATGTCCAAATATTTTTGATTCTGTTCAAAATAAAAGGTTCTTTTGCAAAATGAATTTGTTATTCTGTAAAGAATCATGTAAAAATGCCTTTTCTGTAAATAATCTGCAAAAAGATTAACAAAAAAGGATAAACAAAAAAGAAAATTGACGTTGAAGATACTGATCTTTCAAAATTGATGCTGCTGTGTGTATGAATGAATGAGAACAATTCTTTAAGGACGTCCATTTTAATTTAGGGTTTATCCTGCATGGATAAAACTGAGTGAAAGACAAAATCCAGAAGAAATATAGAAAAAATTTAAGAGATATGAGATGTTCATTCCAAAGGAAACTAACAGAAGATTTCTTATTTAGTTGAATCTGGTGAACATTGAAGGGAAAGTCTTATTTAGATTACAACTTATTTTTTTTTTTTTTTTTTTTTTTAATTTTTTATCAAACATATATGATCTGTGCAAAGAGCAGGCATTTGCTTGGTTAGTTTGAGCAGGTCAGTATCAATATGCATGAAAAAAATAAAGAGAACATCCAGGTTGTGTGCTTTCATTGAAGTAAACAGTTCCTTACCTGATAAGATTATTAAGACAATTTTTTCTTTCAAGACTACGATGATAATGCAGGAGGTGATAATGTCTTTACTTCATATCAATACAATTGATTCATAACATTATGGTAGCCTTTTTTAAAATTAGTATTCAAATGGAATGTAGCAAGTTGTGTTTATAATGGAATTGATTGTACAGAATGCACCAGGAATATTCAGTTGGATTAAGATCCATGGCAACAATGGCTTGCTTGCCTTTTTTTTTCTCTTTTTATAAACAATATCATTTTCCCCATTGCCAGGATGCTTGCCTCTTAGCATATTCTAATCTGGAAAACTTAATAACTTTATAGATGAAATTTGCTATACTAATAACAGGTTTACCACAAAAGAAAGTAATTAATGATTGAATCAGAGTATAGGTTAACAATTTCCAGTCTGTCTTTTTTTTTTTTTTTTTTTTTTTTTTCCTGGTTGGGTGGGGGGCATTATGCTTCATGGTAATTTCTTTGTAGCTTTTTTTAAAAAAAAAATATTTTGTTTGTTTACAAACAAATATTCAGATCATGCTTTTCACTAAATAGTTAATAGAATAATTAGATTACCTATTAACCTCACCTATAAGATGATGGAGAGCTTGGATCGGTAGTATTTATTATCACTGATGGATATGTATCCTCCAACAGATTAAGGTTGATTGAACAAAAATTAATATCATTTCCACAAGGACATCTGTTGTTTTATTAAAAGCTTATCCTATTCCGTAATGTCAAGATTGCAGGTATATGAGGTTGCACTGATGCCTGTCTCTGTTATAGAATTGGTGGTGTTAGGTAATGGCTTCAGATCCTATGGAAAATTAATTTCCCAACAGTTATAACTGAGCTACCATTCCCAGTGAAGGTGGGGGGGGGGGTTACAGTCTAAACATGAAAAAAGGTTGTAATGTAGATTTAGGTAAGTGAGAAAATGTGTGTAAATATTTAAGCCAAGAATTAGACCTAGGGTGAGTGGGAGGATGCCAAAAAAAAAAAAAAAGAACTGTTGCAATCATCTTTTCTCAGTTAGCCCACCTACAATCAACTTTTATCTCCTGTCAATTGTGTATAGGTGAAGACAAATACATCTAGTCTTTGTGGTATTCATGATTTTATTGAGCATTTAATCTGCCTCAATACACATTCTTTTGAAATAGACAAATTATTGAGACAGATATTTTATTTATTTTGTTTACATGATATCAATTTCAATTCAATTGGTCAAAAATAAATAAGTTTTTCTGTGTTGCATTCATATGCATAGTAATTTATCTGAGTCATATAAAACAATTACTTGGTAGAGCCAAACATTAGACAAATAACTGTTGCAGCAGCTGACACTGAATTAGTTTCTTCTTTCCCGCCATTTTATACAAGTATATTTTACTTATTCAGTTTATACTTCCTAAAGTATGTATTCACTTAGTCACTTTGACTAAATTATTTATAGGAATCCAGTAAGCTGGCTTATTGCTTATAACTTGCTTACAGAATGGCACAAATCCCTATCATTACTATTTCCAGCATTGCATGACAGTACCATTACTGTAAAAGGTGATAGCTCACAGATTATAATACTGAATTGGAGGAAATCTCTTTGTGTGTGTGTGTGTTTGCGTGTGTGTGCTGTATATGATGCCAAAATAGACATTACAGACCATCAAAGAAACCAGGTGCAGAAAGAGTTATCCTGAATGAATGGAGAATCATGATTTGACACCTGTATTCATTTTCTCAGCATGGAAAATACATGCTGTCAGAACAGTTGAGCAGTTGATTTTATTTTACTAATGAATTTGTGTTTTTGCCAGACTTCTCTGTTAATGTGAATATCAGGTAGACTGGTGTCCTCATCTTGGTTATTATCGTTACATTTCAGATGTTATATTTTCCAACCTTCTTCAGGTATGTTTCACAGTTTCTAGGAATTTCAAATTGATCCCTTTATTCAATTCACAGGAGTAGGGCATTCTCATTGTTATTTATGCTAGAGGATATCTATTTCATTCACATTTAGTATGTTTGTCTCTTCCACTGAACCAGAGAATATGACCTTTTTTTTATGTATCATTTGACATACTCTGGTTCAATAAGAGAGATAAGTGATGTCATAAGGATGAATTTAAATAATCTGATACAGAATGAGAATAACATATCACTATGATTGAATAAAGTGTTTGGTTCAAAATTCATGGAAAGGTTACCAACTCCAACAGACATTTGAAGAATACTGGAAAGTTTAATGATTGAATGATTATGTGGATCACAAATAAGATAAGGACACTCATTCAAATATATCAGTGTGTATATAATAACAATAATTCCCCATCTCAAAATTTCAGGCAAAAATTGATTTGAATATATCCTTGAAATGCATTTCAGCAAACTAAATTCTCTATCATAAATTCTTGAAAAAAATCTAAGATTGTGTGTGTAATATATAAGATTTCAGATTTTAAAAAATGTTAATTACATACAACATTGTTTTAGTTTGTTTACAACTTTTTAATGTATTACATTAAAAAAAGTAAACATTCAAGAAAGGATTCAGAAATTATTTATCCAGTTTTATATTGTAAATGAAATTTCTCCATTAAGATAATTTGAAAACTGTTCAATGAGTGACTTTTTTTATTTGTACATTAAAATATTTATTTGCAAAATTATGAATAAGTTGTTTGCAAATTGTTTTTATATAAAATATTTTCAAAAGACAAAGCTTGAATTTGTTTTGGATTTTTTATGTAGATTATATTGTTAATTTCTTCAGATATGCTGTTTAACAATCATACACATAATGTTTATTTTTCATTTTTAAATGTTTTCTTTTTTGCAGATAAACAAAATAAAAGGTTTACAAATGTCTGAAATAATGCTAGCAGTAAGTACTTTTTAATTTTTCAATTCTTATTAATTTTTAAATGTATGATACATAAAAATTTTGATGTACATTTTAAATATCTATATATTTGTAAATTGCTCTTAATTTTGAAATCTTTTGATTAATTTGATGGAAAATTATTAAAAACTAAAGTATATATTGAAACTCTCTTTTAGAAAATAATTTTGTCATAATGAAAACTTTATATTAGGATATTCATTTCAAAAACAAAAAAAAAATAGTTTAGTGGTTGTATTCTTTTTAACCCCACTCTGTCAAATTTTAAAAGAAAAATTCTATTTGAATGTTATGGCCATTCTGTACTCCAGCCCTCTTCAAACGTCTGTTGCTATGGGTAACCATCAGGGAATATTAAACTGAACCCTTTATTTAATCTATGGAGGTAGATGTTCTTGTCCAGATCTAGAGATGTTTTGTTTTTGTTTTTTTATTACTACTCTGATAAGGTACCTGAAGACAGCATAATGAGACTAATTTACTGTTGTAGATTAAATAAAGATTTCAGTTTGAACTTACCTGATGTTTACCTGTATTGACAGACACCTGAAAAGAAGGCTGGAGAACACAACTGCCAAAACCTGATAATAATTTCAAAGATGAACTCCTTAATCTGAATATAATAAATCCTCATCTGTGTAATTCTTTATTTGACTTACAGGAAGTCAGCAAATTGTTGCTGTGAGCAATTGGCTTGTTTTAATGATGCAAAATAAAAATTTTTCTGTTGTAAAGAGATTCATCAACAATTTATTGTGGAGCAGAAATGTGACATATTCTTCAGACTTGTTACTTTCAGACTAGTTTTGTTCCATGCAACATTCCTTGTTTGCTCAACATTTCCAACAAGTTTGAAGATATTGAAAAAAATGGCAAGAAAATTCCCTGACTTGAAACAGGTGTTATTCTTTTACGATGGAAAGTACAAACTGAAAACGGTGACATAAATTGATAAAATGTTAGTGGGGAAAAATACTTGAATGACTGAATAATGATGCTATGAATTTATATAAGTAACAAGATTTTGTAGGAAAAAAACAAAACAAATAAAAATGCAAAAAGAAAAGTTGCATCAATTTTATGATAAAAACAATTTAGCTGAAGATAGGTTAATGTGGTGGAAAGTTAGGGGAAATATTTTGATTACCAAATAATGATACCATGAATTAAAATAAAAGCTTTTAAAACATGCTGAAAACAATTGAATCAACTTCATGATGAAATGCATGATTTAACAGTAAAGTCAATACGATAGAAAGCTAAAGAAACCATTCTGATAACGGAATAATGATCCTATGAATTTATATGAATGAAAGATTTTGTCTTAAAAAAAAAAAAAATGGATATATTTTTTTCATAAACTTTATATATGTTGCACGCATGTAATATTTCAGTTTCTGTTGCTTCGGATTTCTTGTGAATAATTATTAAAATATATTTATTCATGTAGTTGCTAATCTTTCTGGTGTTCTTTTTATGTTTTCATTTTTTTTATCTTCTGCCTAGGGAGATTGTATTCAGTTTCATTCAAAATTTCCTATTTTGAATAATTATTATTAATCTTCACCCACTTATTTGTATGATTTCTTTTAATTAAATATCATTTTTTTTATAGAAGTATTTTTATAATGTTTGGACAAAGACTGAGATTTGTTACCTAAATATATAAAGTAAGACTAAACCAAAACAAAAAAATCTTCTTGTTAACAGTGATCAACTTGCTATAATTATTCAAGAATCCTTAAAGTATAACATTGAAGAGTGAACCATGAGGTCTAAGGTTCTAATTTGTCTGGCAGGTTGTGTTATCACAACATTTGACGGTTGTGCCCTCCAGCCTACATCAGGTGTTTATCAATCTGGGTAACTTACAGGGAATTCTGAACTTCATCTTTTATTTAATCTTCGGGGGTAGACTGTTCTCATTCCACTGCCCATGTCTAGGGATTTTGTCTAGTTCTTTTTAATTTAATACTGATCAGTTATTGCTTGCCATGTTTCCAATGAGTCCAAATACACACTGCCCTGTCCAGGGATTGAACTGATTGTTGCCCGTGTCTCAGGATATCTCTTCTATTCTTATATTCATATACTTCAGCTCAGTGGAATGATGTACAAACAGCATCAAAAGAACACATAAACAACTAATACAAGATGTTCTCTAGCATGGATAGCAAAAAGCAGTGTACAGGGATCAAATGGGAATTTCCAGAAATTTACCAAATATTACAAGCACCAGAAAACCAAAGGGTGCAATGGCCAAAACAATGTGAGTGTAACAATTGTACAGATACTAATTCTAATTGGTATATAATGCTATCTTTATGCTCTCATTTCTCAATTAACCTTGTGGCCAAATGTTGAAACACTGGTTCTCATCCAATCACCAAAGTTAAGCAACATCAAGCCTTGTCATTACCTTGATGGGTGATTGCTTGGGAATACCAGTTGCTGTAAGCATAGATGGGCAGGTGGTGTAATGGATAATGAATTGGAAATCAGAGAGCTGAGGTTCAATTCCAGTTGGGTTTATTATATTCAATTACTCTAATGTATAAGAACAGTATGAATCTTCTCCCTTTCAGCTATGGGTTAATTAGTAAGATTTGTATCAGTAAATCATTATCGCCAAAATATTCTTACAATCTAAAAATATTTTCTGGCTTTAAATAACCTGCAAAAGGTTGATAAACCATAAAAAACAATCACCAACCAATTGACCTTATGTCAAACTAACTTAAGATTTTAAAATTGTGTTACACACAAAAGCAAAACCCATTTTAAATAACTTCAAGTAATCATTCCTGTACAGCTGTGATAAGCATTATATTATATTATATTAGACAACTGGGAAAAATGTTCATTTTTGTATGTTGTTCTATTTTAAGAATGCCCAAGCTCTATCCTTGATATTCTTATAATTAGACATGTATATATGTCTGTCATCACTGCATTGTATCCTGATATTAAGATTTTATTTATTAAATATATTTTGTCTTTTTTGCAATTATAGCATTTCACTTAAGTTTTTACCCCCGTTTTGTAAGATGAGGACAGCCTGGCCCTCTTCCTAAAATCTGGGCAAATAACCAAGAAAATTTCAAAAATTTTGGAAGGTTCTGGCTTGATTAGTTAGGGAATCTTCTTCCACTACTACTGCTACTACCACTGCTAACCCTGTATAATATTTAACCACTATATAATTTTTCTATATGATCTATATAATTTAATTTTTCTTTGTTTTCTGGAACTGAAAAAAATTTCTATGCTGAAGGTGTCTAAAATAGCAGTTACTTAAATTGGAAATATTAAATGAAACATTTTAATTATACATATAATAATTGTAATTATCATCGTTGATGCATGCACTAATTCCTGACCACTGACAATCCCTTTCTTCTTGATTTTCAAAGATAAACAGATTAAATGCTGAAAAACATTTTAGGTGAAAAATAGCAAAAATAAGTGCTTAATTTACATTTTTCCCCTCATGCCGGAGATATTTTACGAGCAAAGAAAATGACTAAAGGAGTAGCAGTAAAGTCAATAGTAAGAAAATCTTGAATCTGTACAAAGTGCTGAATTGCAGTTGGTCCTAAAATACAACCAAGGATTATTGTTTCATTCCATCCTACCCCAGAAATTGCTGTGTATCTGTACATCTAATCATGAAAGTGAATGAAAAATCAATGTTTGTTTTATCCTTACTACCTGTGATATCACAAGTTATATATGCAGTTTACATCAAAATATCATGTACTTTGTTAGCAGATCTTTTAAAGTATATACTTTAGTTTTGTATTTTTAAAATCAGTACAATGGATGAATAACTTCTTTGTTGCTCTAATCTTCTTTCTCCCTCTTCTGCCATCCATTTACACAAGATCATTAGCTATGTTACTCACTGTACCTTCCCTATGCCCTATGGTTGTCAAATTCTTCAAGCTCTCTTTTCTTACTGTGCATCCCCAAAATTTCAAATATCTCTAAGCACAAGTATCATTTTTGTTCCCATCTTCCTTAAAACTTCCTCATTGCTCACTTACTCTGTCCATGGTATTCTCAATGTCCTTCTGCAGAACCACATTTCTGTTGCATCAAGTCTTCCCTTCATCTTTGAGGCCATCGTCTAGCATTCACTAGTATGTAGCAGCATTGAAATTACATGGCATTTTTCTTTGTTTCTAATGAAATTTTCTTGTTTCTAAATGCTTTAACTTTTGGAAGGCTCCTTTCACTATTTAAATGATCCTTTTAAATACTTATAGTTAAATAAATATTCAAAATATTAATAGGTTTTATCAATAAGTTTATAATCTAATGATCAACAAAAAGCATTTATTTTACATAGCAAATATTTATTTTTTCAACATAATCTTCCTTGTCAATGCAATTATCCCATTGTTTCTCCATAGATCATGTTATACAGTGAAACATCTGTTATCTGAATTTCAGATAAAGTGAATATTTCCAAGTGAATATTTAACTTTACAACTTCATCCTGGTTAGAAATCTGTTACAAGTGAAGGAGTTTAATGTTTTATTGCTGTTTCCATGTCTGTGAAGAGAAAGTAGTCGCTTGGTCAACTTGATGACACTTGGTTATTTCAAACAGTGTTGAAATAATTTTAACATATAGCTGATAAAGATAGTCATTATACTGACATCTGCAACATTAACAAAGCTATTGACAGTTTCTGTCTTTTCATGGATTCATACGAAGCACAAGACAATGCTATTAAGTTGATGTATCTTCATTATAAGATGTTGTTGGTTGAAACAAAAACACAAGAAACTCAAGATATTTTTCTCACAATAATTACTCATTTCAAAAACCTTTACGTGGAATTAGCATCTTCAATGCAGTTCCTGTCTGTAAATATAATTTTTAAAATTACATCATAATTCCTTAAATTTTCAGCTCAGTATTTTCATTATTTAAATGACAGAATTATTTTTATATGTCACAAATATTTAAGCATAACCTTGTTTTTACTGATTTTATTGATTAAGAATAAACCCTTTAAATCTGCTTTTCTTTTGTGTCCTTTTTTATTATTGGATTATTCTTATCTGATGACATTGCTCTCTGAACCATATGTGATACAACTGTTTCATTCAGATGACTGATGTTCCACCTGTACAGTGTTGTAGTGAAAGAGATAATCAGTTACCCTGAAAAAAAGTTTGTGTTCTGTGTGTGATCTGCCGAAGAAAAATTACCAAAAAGTAGTTAGCAAAAATCTACTTCAATGACTAGAATCTATGCTAATGTTCTTCCCTCCCCTGAATGGCATGACCAATCAGAAAGATTTCTTGATGAACCAAAGCAGTTGTTTTTCACTTATAAAGGCAGAAGATTTTCTGAGCTGGCGAGCTGAACATGCGTTTTTGCTCATGAGAAGTGAAGGTTGGACGTGTGACCCCATTTTGTTGTTTCTACTTTGCTTGTTGTACTGTTAGGACGGGCAATTGTTTGAACTACGATTTGGCTACAAGTGTTGCGATTGAGAAACAGAAGAAATCTATTGCAGTTGCTACTATAAGTTGACAGTCTTTTCTTTACTACTGTAGATAAAAATTCAGTTAATTGTCAGGCTATGAACTTATTGACTTCTGTATGTGTCTTCAAAGAAGAAAAATTGATTAATTTTGTGGCCAAATCATTAATTTTTTAATTTGTTTAAACTAGTATTGGTTGTGATAAGTAGAATTTGTTTTTGGTTGTTAAGGATCAACAAATCTATCCAATTCAGAGAATGTTGGGATAGAAATTTTGTTTGTGTGCTTCAAAATAATATTTCAGCTATGGAAGAGTTTTAAACTAAAGCCTATGAAATCTGAGTTAAACCACAGGTTTCAAACTCACATATACAAAAGGGCCTTTATATCCTGAGGAAGAGCTGCAGTAGGCCAAGAGGGAGGTGGGGAAGGAGGTTGCCAGAGTGCAATACAGATAATGGCATGCAAGGGAGATATTTTCTTTATTAATATTTATCAATAATTGTCTGCAAATATGTTAAATCACACAAAATGTGTAATGGGAATATGAATTTTTTTTCTTAATTGGTATCACCCCATGCAAGGCAGTAAAACCATTAAGACACAAGGCGTTACAAAGTGTGGAAGAATTAGGAACAGAAACATTAATAATGAGTGGAAAGAGTGATCAGGAGGACAGTAGATAGCAATTGACTTTGCATTTAAATTTTTGTCGATAAAAGTTGGCTGGAAATCAGGGGGCCAGAAAGGAGTTCTACAAACAAGAAGTGCAAGAAAAACTGTTAGCATAGAATTTTTGGTTACATCTAGCCAGCTCAACTGTAAATTGATGAAATCTTGAATTTAAAAAAATTTACTTTGCTTTTTCTTTATTTTACTTAATGGCTGTCAGATTTACAACAGTTTAAATAAAGCTCTTATTGGCTTAATTTTATCCCACTTCATGTTGAAGATAATTTTGATGTTTTGCAGAAAACATGGATTCTATATTTGGCATGAAATCATGTACATTAGTCAACCTCAACACAAATTGTAAATGTTCATCTGTAAACCTCAAGTACATTGACAAATGTATTTTCATTGTTGAGAAAAACTATTCAGACATATATATGCTCCCAGACAAAGCAAAAATGTACAGAGAGGAGGCAAACAATTTTAGAAATTTATTGTAGAAGGAACTTGCAGAAATATCAAGCATTGACTTCTGTATATTTCTGCTATAGTATGGCATCAAAATAAGCTCCTTGAACTCCACAGAAATTCCTTAGAAGTGGTATGAACATTCACACTCTGTAAAGTAATGAAAAGCATAAATTGTTTTTCTAATGCCAAAAACTCTTGAAAATGTCAGTGAATATTGCATGCAGATTTAAGATTATATCTGCATATTCTTTCAAGCACTGTGGTTCAAAAGTTTGGCAAAGTTAATAAAGTTACTGTCTGCAAGCAGCTTTAGCTATAACAAAAGTTTACACTTGAAAGACTTCATTCTGTTATCATAGTAACCTGCTTTGGGCTCTGGGGCTTCAAGTTTAGCAGTTTAATATTGTCGGTTGGATCAGTGAGGAATGAAATATTAGATACAAAATTGAGATCACTTCAGAAACATCTTTTCCTCTCACTACCATGAACAATCTAATGTCTTATTTGAAAATGAAAAACCTTTTCAGAACATTTCCCCAACTAAGCCATGTCATTTCATTCTGGTACTACAACTGTACAAAAATAAAATATTGTACAGCAACTATCTGTATTCCCTATCCATGGTGAATAGACAAGAATTACCATATATACTTGAGTATAGTATGCGTTTTTTATTTTTTTATACAAAAAAATAGTGGGAGTTGCACCATACACAGGTAATTGATGTTATTATAGTAACAGTTTCTAGAACCTTCAGTTACTATTCTTCTGTTATTGCTAGCAGGCCCAAGGAAGTGGTTCTAGCAGCTGATGCTATTTTTTCCAGCTCTGACAAAATGGATGTCATTCGGCAAAGGTACTTCTAGTGGCTAATCCCACTACAGATGATGTCTACTACAATGACTTTCAGTACCATAGTAGTGGAAAGACTGCAATTCAATTCCAAGTGTTTTAATTCTAATTTGGTGGTAAGTAATATTTGATTAGCAAAATAGCGTTCTAATATAAAATTTAAACATTTACCATATATACTCAAGTATAGTGAAAGATTTTGTGATCAGAATTTTATGCAAAAAAATAGAGGATTGCACTATACACAGGATTTTTTTTTTTTTTTTTTTTTTGTTAAGAGGTTAAAAATCATGCATTTTGGTGACCGATTTGCACTATACACAGGTAAAAAAAAAAATGTTTGTAACCTACTCTAAGTAGGTTACAAAATTTTGTAACTACATTATGTAGGTAGTGAGAAGAGGCAGGGAGAAGGACCCAGAATAAAGGAGCTACCTTAGTCAGGCACAAATCGAAAAAAAATTGCAGTATCTAAATATTTGCATTAGATATTTTACAATAAGTGTTGTTTCTCACCATTTTGGGATAGCTTTGTACAGAAAAGAATGAAGACCATTTATGTGCTATAAAATATTTCTTGGATGTTACCCAGTATTGCAATATTTGACTATGGTAGGCTGACTAGTATTGCTCAGAACTGGGTTTGCATTTTACACAAGCTATATGAAACCCCCCCCAAAAAAAAAACCAGGCTTTTTCACAAAAAAAATTCATGGGTTACAGTATACATGAAGTAGGCTTATGCACGAGTATATATGGTAAACTGCTTGTGATTGAGAACTTTTGTTTATATAAAATTGATAGTTTTAAAAAAATTCTGTCCATAACATATTTCATCTGCATTTTCTTCCCACATGATGGAGTTTCTTCCCACATGATGATTCTTGATGCAGAGTAAAAATGGATAGAAGAGCCAGAAAACAATCATAACAGTGAATTTCATTTGCTCAAAAATATTTTTGTCAAATGTTAAATTTTCACTTTGTTGAATGTAAAAAAAAAAAAATTTAGAAGATAATTTTCAATAAGAAATGTCTTTTTTCTTTTTCTTTTTTTTTTTTGTCAAGACTTATTGATCAATGACAACAAAACAATTGGTTTGTTTAAAAGGATTATTTAATATTGAAACCAGTTAGTCAAGAAATTGATTAAATTAAGACAGACGATTATAATTAACATTGCATTTAAATATTTAAAGAAGTGTGAGAGGAGAAACTGTTAACATAGAACTTTTGGTTACATCTAGCCATTTTGATTGGCAGCAAGTTTTCATCATTTTACAATCTAGTACTGTGGTTAAGTTCATAAAGTTTACATACCAAAGAGGAAAGCTCATCAGCACAATTACCATGAAAATATTTATAGAAAAGGCTCAGAGAAACTGTTATGGTGGTGGGAAGTGACTGAAGCTGAGATGCCAGGTCAATAACATTGCAGATTCATCTTTGGATTTTATCAAGGATCTTTAAATATATAGCAGAAGCACCAGATGTGGTAGCAATATTCAATGTCTGGATGAATGGTGAACTTGCAAGAAAAATTGTCTAGTACAACACAGTAAAAAAAACTTCCCTTGAAGCAGGTCGAGCAATTGATTCAATATAATTATTACATTTTATATCTACATAAAACATTAGACTGAGAAGCCACTCTCTCCTGGAGATTAGCATCGGTCATGCTGATAGAAAGCAAAAATGGTTTTCTAAGACAATTAAGATAGCAGTTTTGTTTTCAAAGTGTTATAATTAACAAGCCATTTCTTGACTTGAAAGTGGTTTCCTTGATGCAAAACGGAATACAGGTATGATTTCTCTCAATTGCTAAGCTGGTTGATATTAATTTCACTGTTTAAAATAAGTGATGTCTACTTAAATATGTGTACCCAATAAATAAAATATTTATAGCAATTATAATACACACACACACAATTACATTAAGTAAATTAATAAAGAAAGTTTTTATTCTGCACAACAAATATTTATTTTTCAATATAGTTTTCTTTCTTGTCCGTGCATTTAATTCAGTGATTAATAATATAGATTGAATATTATATATTATAAATTTCATATCAAAATTCAGCTATTGTGTACCAGACTATTGTATCAGGATCACTGATCAACCTTTGTTTGGGGGTGCAGGGTGGTAGAATGTCAGTTAGCATGGAAAATGCAATTGGCATACTGCTAAAGTTACTTGTATCCTTATTCTGTCCTGTCACCAGCTACCTTGACAAAAAATATCTTATTGCTATAAAGATTAAAAGAAAAGAGTAAGTACTGAAGCAAACTATTCTTCAACTAGAGCTTTCAAGCCATGTAGCAGTAAATAGCTGTTGCACCTATTATCAACCTTGAAAAGGACTTTTTTTTTTATTTATAATCTGTGTTTGAATTGGCATATGACCAACAAGGTTCAGTTCTTGAGAATAAGCAGCTGAAAGCTGGACATTCCAGAAATTCTTGGTTAGTATGCCAATGACAAGCTGAAATTACTTTTTTTTTTTTTTTTTTTAAGCATTTCACCCCAAGCAAGGCGGGAAGCCACTAGGATGCAAGGGGTTACAGAAAACTTAGAGCAAGATCAGATAGGAGTGATAGAAGAAAGGATGAGGAGAAGGGTAGTGGATAGATCAAGGCAACTGGAGATGTTGATTGCCATTACACTTGAATAGCTGGAGATTATAGCTCTCAGAGAAACTGGAATAGGGAAGGGAGTTCCACGGGCGAGAGGTGCGAGACATGAAGCTATTGGATTAGAAGAGATGGCTACATTTAGGAGTTTCGACAGTGAAGGGGTGAGAGCGGGATGCCAGCCTTGTAGGGCGTTTGAACTCATGAAGTCTGGGAACCAGCGAATGCAGCACCTCAGAGCAATTGCAATGAAAGTATTTGTAGAACAGACAGAGAGGCGACGACGCATCTGTGAGAAAGTGACTGCAAACGAGATGCAAGAGCAGGGCCAATTATATTGCATATCCGCCTATGAGGCAAACAGAAGGGGCACCAGACCATATATGGCAGCAATACTCCATGCAAGGGCGAATTGTTGATTTGTAGATCTGGAGGATCGATTCTGGGGAGAAAAATTTCCTGGCGCGGCACAGGGAACCAACTTTCCTTGTGGTGGATGAAGCAATTGACTCAATGTATTTGTTCCATCTCAGGTCAGCCGTCAATGTGAGACCGAGCAGCCACAGAGAGTTGCTCTCAAGAAATTGAGCATCAGACATTCTAATGGAGGGCAGGGAAGGATCTCTGTGGTGATTAATAGAGAGCAGTTTTGTTTTTGAAGCATTAAAGTTGACCAGCCAATTCCTGCCCCAGTTCACAACCAATTGGATGTCCTTTTCGAGACACATGACCAGGTTAGTTTTGTCAGTGACACTAAATTTGTTCTTGAGGCAGGAATAAATTGTGGTGTCAGCCACGTAGATGCCAACTTGGGAATTTATGGCGTCAGGAAGGTCATTTATGTAGATACGGAATAGAGTGAGGCCTAGGATGGAGCCTTGAGGAACACCTGCGTTCGTGGGATAGGAACTGGAGGAGAATCCGTTGAGAATGACCTTCAATTCACGGTTTGACAGGAATGATTGTATTAGGTCAAACAATCGACCCTGGAGCTTGCAAAGAAGCTTGATTATATATGTCATACCACTTCCTCTGTATGTACCATGTCCCTTCTGGACATCGTTGGTCACAACTTCCTGTTTATTTTTTGTATTGTTTTATCTCTTAATATCTGAAAACTGAATCCTGACTTTTCTTTGTTTTCAATGTTGCCTTCTCTACTGTTCTGAATTCATGTTTTCTTTTTCTTAGACTGGTTGCCAACCAAGGCTGGATAGTCCAGTCTTCCTTACTATTTAACACATAGCTGGGAGAGGAGAGATAGATTCATGCCTTTGCAAAGAGCATTAATGCAAATGAACAGAAACTGCCCCAGTTGGAATTGGAACAGCTTGTGATTCCATTTATAGTTGGTCCACCAACACCTCCATGGGAACATACCAAATGATTGCTCTTGAATCATTAAGGAAGCTAGTATCAAGCAACCTGGAATATAAAAGAAAATTTACTAAAATATTAATTTGAATATTCAGACATATTTGGAAGACAAAATGATAAATCCTCAAAACAAAGAATTGATGTAAAAGTGTCTATTTAAAAATTGATGCAAATAAATGAATAATAATAATGATGAATTAATTATGTTGTATATTTATTAAATTATGAATAGTTAATCTGAACAATAATTCTCTTAGGCTAATATCAAGCATTAGCACTTTTAAAAATATTTATGTAATATGCTTCTAAAATTGATGTATCAACAACTTCAAAGATGCAAAACTTAAAGATTTCTTTAATGATACACAATATTTATCTCATGCTTATTGATTTGTGAATTTAGTGTACATTTATACATAGAGAATTTTATTAAAAATAGAAATATGCATATATTATTTCATTTCCATAACAATTATACAGGTATTAGTATAAAAATATATTTACGGTATATCAAAATGTGTTAAGTATCTAGCTGATATATACATAGATATAAAATCTGAATTGGTATTCATTTAAACCTGTTTTGATTTTAATAGTTTTTTCTTGTAACTTCCTTACAAGATAAGATTTTATCCAATTTCAGTTAAATTCTGAAATTGGTAAGTTTTTTTTGTTGGTTTGTATTCTTATAAACATACAACATGACTTTACCTAAGCTTTCCACTGACCAGCCAGTGATGACTGCACGTTGCATTTCAATCCTCAATCTGGTGTTCATTGAAATCTGTGAAAGAGCTTGCTGTATGTCTAGAATGTAACACAATGAATGAAAAGCCATGCCAAAAAATAATAAATGCAAACCTTGTTTTCCATATTATGTGTATATGTCTTATTCATGACTTTGCCTTCTTGTCCAGGTGGGTAGGTAGGTGAAACTATGGACAGCTTATATTCAAAATTCTTAATACAAGGCTTGCATATATCTACTTGTAAAAGACAAGGTACAAAAAACAATATGAAATTTGAATTTTCTGTTTGGTTGTCATGAGTCTGAAATGTGCATCTTGTTACTGTAACTTCCTGGAGCAAAAAGAGGAAGATTGACTTTCCTCCCTAACAATGTCTCATGCAGGTCTCATCAGATCACATGACTGTTTTTTATTCTCATAAATATTTATAATTAATTTTTTTTGCAGTTGTTTGTTTGGGTCAGGAGGAGATAAATTTTTGTCTCTTGCTACATACTCATCCAAATGTGGTGGGTGGCAAAAATGAGATAGAGGCTTTGGGACCATGACATGGACTGTCTCACACCAAGTGCATTCTTTTTGATCCCAAGCATGATTTTTAATGTAGACCTGCACCCAGATATAACTTATATCCGATTTTGTTGCTATGTGATCTTTTTTTTTTTTTTTTTAATTGGAATCACTCCAAGCAATGCCACTAAAACACAAGGGGTTACAAGGTGTGGAAGAATTAGGAACAGAAACATTAATGATGAGCAGAAAGAGAAGAGAGTAATCAGGTGGACTGTTGATAGCAATTGATATTGCATTTAAATTTTGGCAGATTAAAGTTGGCTGGAAGGCATGAAGCCAGAAGGGAAATCCACAAGCAAGAAGTGTGTGAGAAGAAACTGTTAGCATAAAAGTTATGGCTACATCTAGCCAGCTCAACTGTAAATTGATGAGATTTTGATGCCAGTCTAGTATTGTTCTTAAATTAAAAAATTCTAGGTACCATAGCTCATTCAAACAATTACCATGAAATTATTTATAGAAAAGACATAGAGGCAACATTACAGTGGTGAGAAAGTGACTGGAATTGTGCTGCTAGATCAGGATCAATAATATTGCCAAATCTTCTTTGGATCATATCAAGCAGCTAACTTTGCAATGGATTCTAGCATCAGCCATGCTGATGAAAGACACCAAGGGACCCTCATAGAGAAGTTTAGTTTTGGAAGCATTAAACGTAAGCATTAAAGCCATCTTTTGCCCCAGTTAACTATGGACTTAAGGTCATTTTGGACATCAGCTCTCATTTTGACCCTGTCAGACTGATAAGGAGCAAATTGTTGCATTGTCAGCATAGATACCAAGTTGGGAGCTGATGTCTTCAGGAAGATCATTAATGAAAATTGAAGATAGAGTAGGATCAAAGATGGAGCCTTGGGGGGGACATCTGCGTCAGTATGAAAGGATCTAGACGAGTAGCCATTCAGGATAACTCTCATTTCATAATTTGATAGGAAAGACCGGAGACTCCATAACCTTTCAGCTTGTAGAGAAAACCTGAATGCCAAACCTTGTCAAAGGCTTTCAAGATGTCCAATGCAGCATCTAGGGCTTTCTCGTTTTTATCGCGAGCATGATAAATTCTTTCTATAAATATCATCAGTATATCAGCACTTGACCTAGAGAAATGAAAGACATATTGCTTGTTTGAGAAAAGTCCTTGCGATGAGAGATGATGAACCAATTCAACATTAATTAGGGCCTCTAAGAGTTTCCCAAAAAGAGGTAGAAGGCTAATAGGCCAATAGTTAGAAGGATCGGATGGCTCACCTGAGTTTTTAAAAACTGGAACAACAGATGACTTCCAGTAGGCAGGCAAGAAAACAGGAAGCAGCAAGGCATTTATTATACACTTTAGAGAGAACAGTAGCCAGTTCAAGAGCACACTTCTTAATGACTATTACAGGGATACCATTGGGCCCACATGCTTTGTGGGGATCTAAGTTAGAGATGATAGCAGAAATCATGGAAGGTGTTGTATGCATAGCACTTAGACTCAGTTCTAGAATGGAAGTTAGGCAGGGATATTCTGGATCTTCAAAAATCTCTCATCCACCCCTTTATTTTCCATTACTCTTTGGTTAGTGGATGCCACTTAGAAGACCAAAGATCAAAAGGACCCATCTGCTGGTTTATCAAAGAGAAATACTTCAGATTGAGATAAGACGACTATTTCTCCATAGTATCACATTGTAAATTTTTTTTTTTTTCAGGCTTGTGTTGGTGCTAAGCATTAGATGGATTACATAACCAAAAACCTTTGAATGTAATTAAATGTGAAAGATTGGTATGTAACCTGACTTTGGAAGACTTTCAGTAAATTTGGTAGGTGGGGAGAATTGTGCAAATTCATAATGGAGATAATTGGCATAAAGGTTTGTCTAATTAGAAAAAAAAAACATTCCCTCACTACCGACATCACAAGCGCAAAAGTCTTTGACACAATTTTTTTTTTTAGTCCTAACAGAAAATAAAGATATTATTGTATATTAATGTTTTAAGTATCTGTCTATATTTCTGAGGTGAGTTATTTTTGGATTGTTGTTGGCATCTTTGTTGGCATATTTCAGCCTTCTTCAGGTGATTGAAATTTCTAACTAAACCCTTATTTCATCCACTGTGGATGATTGTTCTAGTTCCACACACCATGCCTCTTTTGGATATCTCAGTTTCAGTTATTTTCCTTTTAGTAACTCTTCAAGCTTTTCTTTTTATTATTCACCTCTTGCTGTGGCCAGGTACTGAACTCAAGTCACTGGATTTGGATTACTTCAATCAATGCTTTTATCCACTGGGAACATCAGTTTATAAATTTTTGGGACTTATAAATCTAATGTCTCAGTTTACATTTTTTTTTTTTTTTACCAGAGCTCATATGACAATTTTTTTGTTATTATTGTCTCCAAAGGGAAATAGAAAATCCGTTGTAGTTGACCATATATGGAGGGAAAAGGTAGATCACTGCCTCCATGAGATGAAATAATAGACAGAGAACATCACTGGAAAATATGGAAACTTAAGGAATCAGTGCATAGGCTAGGTCAACAAAAATCTTCTAATCTGGCCTTCTAACAGACATGAATGCAATATGGGAACTAATGCTAAAGAAAAAGAATAATAAATAACAATAGCAACAAATTGTAATATGAGTAATGATAAAAAATGTTTACAGTGACATTAATTAATAAGTCCCAAACATTCATACACAAGGACACATGGCCCAGTGGATAAAAGCGTTGATTCAATTAACCCAGTGATTTGACCCAAAGAGTTGTGAGTTCAATACCTGACCACAGCAGAGTTGAGATACTAAAGGGAAAATGACTAAAACAAGTAAAGAAAGATGAGGATAATATTTCAAATTCATAAATCATTTCATAATTTTCCATTCACCCTTTGATCCTTTAGCTTAGTTTATGCAAAAGTATAGGGCACCTAGTGAGGATTGAACTTCTTAGTCATGCAGATTACCATAATAACTATTACCCAATATATCACGGCACCAATTGCAATATGGAGCGACTTGGTAAAAAGATTATGGATGAAAAAATATAATTTAATAATAAAAAAAAAAGTCCTTTCCTCGTAATAATAACCTAAAGACTTTTGCAATAAAAATTGGGGAGGGGAGCATTATGATTATGTACCGAGCATATTATTTATATAATATATATGTCAGTTGTCAATATACCTCATAACGCCCTCGAGCACTTAGCCTTGGAGCGGGTAGACTGGAGATCAACGTGTCTCTTAGTGGACTCAGCAGTTTTCAATCAGCTTTGTCTGAATCGTTTTCAAGAAGCAAGAGCAAGATCTAAAAGGTCAGCCAATCTAACTGATCTCATACCACAGTCCATATGTGGCCCCCTTTGTAAATCACTAGTGGGACTTAAGTACCACTTAAGATTATCACACAAATTTTCATAACTGAGTCAATTAAGTTGTCAAATCCTCATACATTGAAACCGACAGGAGAGTCCATTATATATATATATATATATATATATATTAGTAAAAAAAAAGCCAATAAAACAACTACGGTAAAATGTAAATTAATAAGAAAAGCTAGAATATGTAGGTCATTAAATGACCCATGTCCTTTGTGCATACGTGAGAAACTATATATTACTAGGTTTATGAAAAATAAAAATTTACTGAATCAGACATAAAATAGCTATTCTTTGCTGACATTGTCAAAAATCTTCCTTAAGCAATATTAAAAAAAAAATGTAGATGGTAATATACATACTTATATTTGATATGCAATAATAATTTTTAAATAATTTAAGTAATTCTATTACATTTATTTGTTTTAAAAGAAGATATAATCTATTAGTAAATAAAAGTAAAAATAATAAAACAATATTTTAAAATTCTCGTTCAATACAACGTATTCTAATCCAAACACCCCTTTTAGAAAGAATCTGTATGTATACAAGTACGAATTTAACAAATAAAATGCTGAAAAACCTTTTGCCGTAGATGATAAAAACCAGACAACATGCATCGAACAGATGCCATAATTCGTTGAAAACGGCATCCCTACCTAGACTTAACCTGTTTTCGAATGTAACTCATGATACAATAATAGTTAATAAAGAAGAACACGCTACCACCCCTGTCTAAATGATTCGGTTTTTCTGTATACTTAGAAAAAAAATTATGAATGTATGTGCTTTTATAACTCAGTAAATTTCAAAATAAGTTATTCCAAAATTCACTTGAAGATGAAACAGAAATAATGTTTTTGACTTTATTATATAATTGAATTTGAAGTCTTTAGTTTCTGTTTTTGAAGCATGGTAATTCCTGTGTAGCAATGAAGCCATATTTTAAATCAGTTAATTTATAATATATATATATATATATAGTATTAAAAGTGAACATAGAAGTCAACACTTAGAGGCGACAGTCTGTTTCATGCTATATGCAATCGTCAGGTGGCCTGAGGATTGCATATAGCATGAAACAGACTGTGGCCTCTAAGTGTTGACTTCTATGTTCACTTTTATATTTACACACTCTCTATCTCTGATATTGAGCACTTTATTCCATAAATATAGCACACCTTA
>OZ010611.1:23815180-23882680 GCA_963932145.1 Acanthosepion lycidas | reverse complement strand
CCATGGGACATTCTCTCCGTTGCTGGCAAGGTATTATCCTGCTGGATTGACTTCTGAACAACATCACTGAAGTCTGTCCTGAATCACAGTGTGGATTTAGACATGGCAGATGGATGGCTGATATGATCTCTTCAAATACAGTGAGCAAAAGATGAACCTGTATGACATATCAATGTAGGTAGTAAGCTCTGTGATCCAATTTTGGTTGAAAATGTAAAACGAGGACATAACAGTGCCAACACTGTTCATGTTATATATTTTACTATGGTTCTCTTGATGGACTTTAAAGAATGCTCACATGGGGCCTACATCAAATATTGAACAACAACTAAGATGTTGAATAAAAGATGGTTTGCTGCCAAAACAAAGCTATTGTCCTCACTAATGCACAATTTCCTGTGCACTAATGATAGTGATCTTGTTGTTCATTGCCAGAGTAACATGCAACATCTTATGGATTTCTTTTTGGCGCCATGCAGCATATTCACTCTAACAGTTTGGAAAAACGCCATAATGTATGAACTTGCTCCAGATAAAGCCTACTCTGAGCCAAATATTTATGTGTATAGCTAGAAATTGCAGGTTATGGACAAATTTGTATATTTAGGCAGTTCCAGTTTATTTTGGATACTTAATGGCAAATATACGTAGCACAATTGATCTACTAGTATAAAATCTCTGGAACTTTGTGATGGAATGACCATATGGTCAGGATGAAGGACGATAGGATTCATAAACTGTTTCTATATGGTGAATTGGCTGAAGGAAAAATACCAGCAAAGAAGCCAAAATTTAGATATAAAGATTGCATGAAGAACACACTGCAGAAGGTCAACATCATGTAAATTGATGGTAACAATTTAGCTCTAGAGTATTCATCCCAAGCCGTGCACAATGGTAAGAGAGACCTTGAACAGAAATACTCAATGTCATTCATTAGGATCTTGATGTTAATGTCATTGAAAATGTTGCTACAAAATTTGATCACCCGTGTAATGAATGTAATTGCATCTAAGTAGGGCAGGCCTCAAAAATCATCAAAGATGCCACACACACAGAGAAATCATTCATTACACATTATGCAGCATTTATGTAACAATTACTGCAAAAAAACCCAAAATTGCCACATCTGTGCAAGACAATGTATGACCCTAGCATAACTAAAATGCCACATCTGCACTGCTCATATTTGTGGATGGATCATGTGATAGCATTGTTCAAAATGGTTGGTTGATTTTGTTTAGTAGTTTATCAACTTCTATTTAATGCTGAAATCTAAATATTTTGAACACAATTTTATGTCTTCAACTAAATATATTTTTAATACAATTGGATGCCTTCAATTACAGATAAACTGTATTGTTGGTCATTTTGCTATAAACTGTATTGTTGGTCATTTTGCTATAAACTGTATTGTTGGTCATTTTGCTATAAACTGTATTGTTGGTCATTCTGCTATAAAATGTATTGTTGGTTATTCAGCTATAAATATATGTTATTGGTAATTCAACAATAAATATATGTTGGTAATTCAACTATAAATGGATATTGTTTGTCGTCATCGTTGGCAGAATTTGTTGCCAAATATTGGGGTGCTTAAAGACATTTCCTTCTGTGTGAAATGAGTCCTATATTAGATCTGAAGAGACATTTGCAGCCACTGCGTGGTAGGGTAGGAAGGTTCAGGGGACAGACAGCTCTGGCTTTTCTTTGGGCTCTTCATTTCTTCTATTGTGTTCTGGTGTTTTCAAAGGATAATTTTTATTCAAGGACTCTCTAATTGGTTCTTTCCAGCTTCCGTCTCCCAATTGACTGGAATGATTTCTGTTCTCAGCAAGGTGCATCAAGGCGAGTCATGATAGTTTTTAAGCTCTCCATCTTTGCACTGGGGTGAACTTTGTTGTTCATGATCTGGTCCTGCCATGTGTTCTGCAGGATTTGACAAAGTTTCATTTGATGGAACTTTTCAAGTTCACAGATACCTCTTCGGTAAAATACACAGATCTCATAGGAGTCGAGATTTCAACAGCTCAATAAACCATGAATTTGCTGGATTGTGTTAACTCAGGATTGCTAAAGATTCTTTTGAATAGCTTTCCATATGCTGCATAGGAAGCCTTGATTTAGTTATCAATATCTTTTTCAGCAGATACATTTGATGTTATTTGAATGTACCAAGATATGGAAATTGTTCAACATTCTCCTGGTCCAGTCCATTAATGGTGAATCCAGTTGGTGGTTGATATGCCAGTCATGGTTGGAAAAGCGCCTTTGGTCTTTGCCATGTTGATGGTGATTCTGTAATATATGTGCACTTTGGAGAAGTTGTCTGCTGAGTTCTGGAGGTCTTTGAGTTTATGAGCCAGGATACAGATGTGATTGGTGTATTGGAGCTCTGTGCTTTATGTTTGTTATTTGAGTCCTGAACCAGAGACAAGCTATGTTGAAAAGGCTGTCATCAGTGTGATATCAAATGTTGGTCATTTGTAACCTCTTGAAACATTGCCACCAAATAGATATTATTGGCAATTTTACTATAAATAGGTATTGGTAGATGCTACCATTGCAGGTCAGAGTGGACCTGGGAACAACAATTAAGAAGTGGTTCCATGCTCCTCAAAACCTCCACACTTCCAATCAGAGGCCTTGCTGCTGGATGTAGTTTGTCAAACCCAAGACTATGTTCAAAATAGTGTCATAGCCATCATTATTAACTATAATCCAGCAATAGTTAAATTAAACTGGTGATACTGTAAGTTCTGTAGTTATTTTAAAGAATGATGATGAGAATGAAAGAAAAGAAAATATTTATAACAGTTGTATAGATACCACTCATAATTAAACAGTGAAAAATAAGTAATCTGTAAGTTACAAACTGTACAAATTTTTTTACTGAAGATTAGTTATTGAAATTATAGAAAATAATTGGCTCAAAAGGAAAAATATTATCTGGATCCTTCAATATTTTAAAGAATATCATTTGCAAGTGACAAAATGTGCAACTCTGATAGGGAACACCCACGTAAAAGAGAAAAGTGTGATTTTCTTTGTTTGTTTTTTGTTTTTTCTTTTAATTTCCGTCTCAAGTGTTTCTGTTTTATAGCTGGCAGATTGAGTCTTTGAAGTTGGATCTTCTAAATAGCATCCACTTGACCAAAAGTCAATGGAAAAGTGGATGAGGTTAAGCAACAACAAGCCGGACATTGATGATTTCTAGTAGTTGTTCTATACTAGAATTTTTTTGCAACATGCTGACGCATGTTGAAATCCTCATAGTATTTAGTATTGTTGAAGTTATTGCTAACATTTTTTGTCGAGATTTACAAACTCTTACAATTTTGCAAAATAAATGATGAAATTTGAATAAGTCGATTTATTTGGAAAAATACTTCTTTTTTTTTTTTTAAATTTCTTTTATTTTCCTTTTTATCAGCAAAGAATAAATTCTTAGGATTTTTTACTCTTGACCATGCAACATACAACTGGTCATGTGTAAATATTTCTTTCTTGATCCAAATTCCAACTTTTGGAAGCATTTGGCCTTGTGAATAGTTTATAGTTCTCACAAACAGAGTGAACTGGAAAATGAATTCTTATATATAAAAACTTAAAAGTTATGCAAAAAACAATATTTGTTATTTTAATCATTAAATTGTTTTTAAATTAGTGGGATATTTTGTATGTTAAATAATAAAACTTAATTTTTCCAAAGAAATTAATAAAAGTTTATTGTACTAAGCTATGCACTCTTGTAAAAAGAACTGTACTTTTTACCCCCTTACTTGTTTGCTCTTCTCCTCAAAACTTGATTTTGGTCAGTCAACGTATAGAGGGTGTGATGGATGGACAGACTAATGGAAGTCACAGAATTTTATATATGTCAGAGTTGATTCAAAGATGTCAGTAACCGTCGATCCTTGGCAGTGGGTGGAGGGACAGTGTCCTTTGAGGGGTTTTGATGTTGCCCATTTATATCATGGTTATTTTTGTTTTTTTTTTAATCATTTCACCTCAATCAAGATAAGTTCCTGCAATGTAATGGGGTTACTGAGTGTTAGATAATATGAAAAAAATTCTGGAGATCAAAGTTGACTTGGAATCAAGAAGCTGGAAGAGAGTTCCACAAACAAGAAGTGCAAGAGAAGAAACATTTAACACAGAACTTAGTCACATCTCAACTGAAAGATGACACCTTGCCACCAATCTAGTATTGCACTTAAATTCATAAAATCTAGGTAATGTAGAGGAAGATTCATTAAAACAATTACTATGAAAGTATTTATAGAAAAACCACACGTAAACTACATTACCATAGTGGGATAGAGACTGAAAGCAAGATGTCAGGTCAGGACCAATAACATTACAGATTCTTCTTATATTTTATCAAGAATCTCTAAATATATAGCAGAACAAGACCTGATATAACAGCAGTATTCAAAACCAGAACAAACGGTAAATTTATAAATATGTAAGCTAGATTCTGTCAAGAAAAGCACAGTGAATCAACTTTCCAGGCAGCAGACCTAGCAATTGATTCAATATTATCTTTTCACTACATGCCAGCATAAAATATTAGTCCAATGAATCACTCTCCTGGAGTTTAACATCAGCCATGCTGATGGACAGTAAAAAAGGTTCTTTTTAATGATTAAAAAAGAGCAGATTCATTTTGAAAACATTAACACACCATTCCTTGCCCCAGTTGTGATTTTGAAATTTGAGATTTAAGCTTTAGTGATAAAATGATAAGTTATTTAAATGTACTAGAAAAATGGAAATCATATTTGTGTTGCTCCTAATAAAGTAAGAACTTAAAAAATCAACAGCAGAACAAAAAAATAAAAACTCTTTGCACCTGAAGTTTACATGAATTTTTCATGAACTTTTATTTATATTATAAGACGATCAAATTCAAGATCATAGTCCACAACTTCACACTGCAGTTAACTGTAAACTCTAAGTTTTTCCACAGCTGTGTAATATATGCATTGTCAGTGGTACATTGGTTTGGAATTCAGTTTCCCTTCTCCTAGACTGGTTGCCAATCACAGCTAAGGAGCCCAATCTGCCCTCCTATTTAACCTATAGCTGGGGGGAAACAGATGGATTCGTACCTTTCCCAAAGTACAAAAGTGAATGTAACAAATTTGATTGAAATTAGAACTTGGTTAATCATTATGCTACCTGCAAATCCAATATGTAATAACATTTAACAGGAATTAAACTCATCAATTTATTGATTCTATCAATTTCTAAGTTTTTATATCTTTATCAGCTGAGTTTTCCTGTGTATCCCTCCCTCTCTCTCTCTCTCTCTCTCTCTCTCTCTCTCTGTTTACCTGTTGACTTATTATTTATCCCTCTGTCAAAAGAGTTATTTATATTCATTACTGCATGACAGCAAATTTGCATGTCAGTGCACCCAGAAATGACTGAGTCTTACCAACATTTACTGACTTCATCAGAACATACTCCTGACCGTACTCCCTTAATGTAATGGATTTCTAAAAGCCAATCTTCCATACTTATTAATTTCCTGTTACAAATGGCCAGAAACCTCTGGCCAAGTAACATAAAATCCTAAAAGGACAGTCCTAATCTTTGGTGTTTCATGATTTTTAAATGTGAATATAAAAGGGTAGGGGTACTTAAAATAGGCATACTATATGTTGTGACGGACGCAGATAGCCTAAACACGCATACATGTATATATTAAGGTTAATTTCCACCTAGCAACAGGATGGGGGTCACGTGGAAGTCTTGTGACATTTTGGGAAAACAAGTCAAGAGGTTAATTGACCCAATTACCCGTGGCAACAAATGTCTAGACAGAAGCTAGACAGGGGACTGATGTAAGCTGGAATTCGCGCCAAAACTCAAGTCATGTGAGAGTTAAAAATTTACTTGGGAGTCAGTTGCTGTCTTGTCTTTGAAGGAGCAAGACTTGAAATTGAAGCGCTGATAATTTATGAACGAAAAGATAAGACTCATTTGATAATGATGGAACTTGTCTGATTCATCCCAGGCAACTCCGGACAAGAAATATAAGAACAAGTATTTCTGTTCGATAACCCCAAATTGAAGACGCAGAGAAATTTGTACGCTGAGTATACAGCCTGCATTTGAAGAAAAGAGAAAATTAGAGAGGAAGAAAGTGTGTGAAATCATATTTGTGTCAAGGAAAGAAAAGAAAAGACAATGATAAAAAAAGAGAACTGAATATAAAGACAAGTAATCATATATTTTGGACCCGTATTAGAAAGATACACATACATCCATAAATATTATGTTCTTAGAAACACCTTTCCACATGTCAAAATAATAATTGTAACTCCTATCCCATCTCTTTTGTGTATGCGTTGATTTCTGCATTCATAGTAATTCATACTTATATTTTTGTCCGTTCGGGTTCAGTCGAATCCATTTGGAGTTAGGCGAATTTTGATATCCCAACGTAAGTCTTGAGATCTGGTCGTCAGATGTTTTTACTTATGCTTATATTTTCTTTTATTTTAATATTTTGTATATCTGTACATATTAAAGTTCTTGTATCAAAATTCGTTAAGCCTTATCGTTCATCCTTGAATTGTGGATCAGTATTTGTGTTGAAACTGAAGCGAGCCTGGGAAAAGATTACTGTTCGATTATCCTAATCGAACAGTGTTCTTTAAAATATTTTTTTGTTTACCAATTGTCCATTATCACGATCTGGGAGAGATAGCCTGTTTGAATTAAGCTGTCTCAGTTCAAGTGACCTGAACCAATGTCCCATTAAAGATATAAGCTAATAGTATTTTTTTTTGTGTGTGAGTGTGTGTAACCCATCTCTTGACCTTGTGACCACCAGACTTAACCTGTGCTGAAGTTGGTTATCAAAAGAAACACTCTCATCTAGGTATCAAATACCATATTTGTGGGTGGCTACACTTCAATGGTGGTGGCATCTTTCCTTCACCAGGATATGTTGTCTAGTAGATTCAGTTTGTTATGTTTACTTATGAGAAATTCACGAGTCATGAAATTTTGTTAGTCTTGGT
Source organism: Acanthosepion lycidas (assembly GCA_963932145.1). Classification (NCBI taxonomy): domain Eukaryota; kingdom Metazoa; phylum Mollusca; class Cephalopoda; order Sepiida; family Sepiidae; genus Acanthosepion; species Acanthosepion lycidas. Next base: position 23,875,643 of record OZ010611.1, on the reverse strand, counting down.
GAAAATTTGATCATACAATTTCTTCAATACCAAGAAATCCTGCCAAAAAAATTGTAACATACCCACAAAAGAAATGACACTGTTGAAAAATTATTAACAATTTAATTATGGAAGAAATAAAAGCAAATTCATTCCAATTTCTTCCTTTTAAACTTAAGGCACAGAAAGACATCTGATTGTAAGAGATATGTAAGTGCAAACATCTTTGCAGTAATTCACTTCTACGGTGGATGAAAAGCTTGGGTGGGTTTGATACTGTTTTCTCTGCAAGTTGCATCTTTCAATGATTCCATGCAACTGGCCTCTCTCTGATTTCTGTGCATGCATGTTTCACTGATATAGAATTCCGAATCTCAAATGAATATGATTAATTAGCTTCTCAAACAAAGAACGTCCTGTTAGAAAAAGCAGATAGCAAACAGTACTTTTTGATTTGGGCCTGGATTTTTAAATTTCCAAAATTGCATTTAAATTAATGCAACTACAACAAATGGGTCTCTAAATAAACAAATCCTAAATTAACTGAAAATCTATGGACTTTTGGTAAACTTTTGGTAGTCATGTTATGTCAACTTCCTCAGTGTTATGGAGTTGGGCTGGGGGTGTCAGTTATACTGAATCTTATTAAATCTCACTTAGTTTAATTTGAATTCAAACTTTTCTGAGGCCCTCCTTATAAGTATTTTATGGATTTAAATTAATATTTCAAAACTTTTTTCATCGGGCTCCAATCCAATTAACCTCTCTCCCCTATTTCTCTCCTAATATCTCTACTCTTGAATTATCAAGTCTCTCAATACCTTTCCACGCATTAGTATGACTCAATCAGAGCCACTGACCTGTTAATGTATAAGGTGAGGGAGGGGGAGGTTGAATCATGAAAACATTTTATTATATAAGAATGTATACTGATGATAAAAATTAGAAACTGTCATGATTTGAGGTTTGGAAAATATGCTTAGCTTAACTTAAAAGCAGATACTGGAAAGTGAGATTGGAATGTCTATTTCAAATTCCAGTTGATGTCATTGCTTTTATGCAAATACCTTAGGAAAGGTATCATTCCATCTCTTCTCCAGTCCAGCTTAGGGTTAGCTCTGAATTGAAGACTGTGTTGGGTGTAAGGCTAGCAACTCAACCCTGTAAAAAAAATTATTTGCTATGGAAACCACAGTACCAACACTTAGTGTGATCCTACTCCATATTACCACTGAAATAGGACAATGAAATATATATAATTTCATGCTATCCCCTAACTTTACAAGATCCCAATCAGGCCAAGAATGGAGTACTGTTGTCATATTTGGGCAGCAACTGCACAGACCACACTTTCCAGCCTTTGATCAAGTCCAAAAGCATCTCCCAAGTCCTTGTGGGTGACAAATTATTTTCCATCCTCCAACCTCTCTCTCTCACACAGGTGGGATATGGCTCTTGTTGCTCTATTGCTACTTTCATGGAAAGTACTTGGATGAGCTACATCTCTTGGTTCTACCAGCCCTAACCTTCATGACAAGGACTCACCATGCCACTTACATTGTAGCAAAACACCCATATTTCCTCTGTTGGTGAGAAGTAAGTTCCACTCAAAAAGCTTTTTTTTGTGAACAGTTGCTCTGTAGAACCAACTCCCAAGAGGATGTTTCCCCGATCACTACAATTTTAACCTGTTCAGGTCTAGGGCTCACTATTACCTTCCTCTCCTATCCATATAAACTGCCTCCTAATGTAACCCTCTACCTCAAGTACTGGACCTTGTACAGAGTGAATCTTACTGTTTAAAAAAAAATGATTTATTTTTACCAATTGAAGTAGATAGTTTGTGTAACAATTTCTATATTCCTTTTGGCATCACCTGCCTTAATACTCCGGTATTCATTAATGATTTGAAACTACTCACAATATTACTAACATCTACAATATTTCTGTGGGGAAATTTACTCATTATTTAAGTCTAATGACTTCACTGTATGTTCCTAATTTTGATTCTATTGGGATTTTTAAAAATATGCCAATCAGTAATAAAAATGATGTTGAAAGCACAACACAAACAAGTGGGTTATATAATCTGAATTATTAAAATATATAACTGTTTATTCCTAAATTCAAGACTTTACCATAGTTTTCATATGACCTGCTATTTACATTTAAAACTTCATTAACCCTCCCATTAGTAAGTAGTACAGGGAATTGTCACTGCATTAGTATGATGTGGTCTTCAAAACACCCCAATTAATCCGTTAAAGCTGGAAGTGCCCAAATACTTTACAAATTACACACGCTTTCATTTAGGATCTACTGAATCTGTCAGCAATTAAGTAGCACTGTATTTCAATACAAAGCAATTAACACTCATCACATAATTAATTAGAGATGCCAGACACCCACAACTTTGTGAATATTGTTGATATCCAAAGCCATATCTCATAACTGATTCTTTACTTGTAAGAGAAATCAATTGTAATATTTGATATTCAACAGCTTTTGAGATGTCAATTTAATTATTTACACTGTTTGGACTGTTGTCCTCATATTTTATTGCCTTATAAAGAAAATTAACTAAAACTGAGATATTCAAAAAAAGATACAACACATGAAATTAGAACGATCTACCGCTGTGGACTAAATAAAGGGTTTGGTTTGAAATTCCAACGTATATCACCTGAAGAAGGTCGGAGTGTACAATGGCCAAAACATTATGAATATGACAAAGATGCAGACAAAAGTCTGAACAATGTAAATAGTTACAATACCTCATGCCAGATGTCAATTTAATTGCATAAACATCGCATGTTCAGATATTTCAACTATCATTTTTCATTCAATACTCCCAAAATTTTAAAATTAAAATCTCTTAATGGTTAATATCATACATATATAATTTAGTTCTTGATTTCCTTGTTCTATAATGTCTTGAGTGTTTTTTTTTTGTTTTTTTTTTACTTTTTATAGGCTAAATAAAAATTAAATAGCCAATATTAAAAAATGAATTTTTAGATTTAAAAAATTAAAATATACAAAAATAGGTTTAACTTTATTTTCAGTAAACAAATAAAATTACTTGCAGTTGACACACATATTATGACTAAAAGCAGAATCTCTTTGTAATTACCTGACAGAGGTGTTCAGAAAGCTACTTTCCTCAACATGAAAGTTTGGTTTGCAAAAATATTGAAAAACCTTTTGTGAGCATTCAAACGACCTATGGTATTAATGGAGGGTTACAATAAATCTAAGCAAAAATGTTTTTAAAAAAAACATGAACATTCATTTTCCACTTGAGCTTTATATTCTTTTAATAGCTAGGCTTACCATCTTTTCTAAGCCTTAAATAAGGACAGTATTCAGTTTTTATTATGGGTTTAATTTTAAGTGCTTTCATGATTCAACAACTCTTAAGCCATAAGCTGACAAATGATTACTGGGATAAATCCCTAACTAAGATATATGATAAACTTACTCATAGCTCACTAACCTGTCAGTTTGTTTCTTTCTCTCTCTCTCTATTTATATATATATAATACCTTCATTTAAACATATTTCATTGAATAATATAGACATATTACGTCTACTTATTTTTATACTGCTCCTTTCCAGTTGTCTAAGTTTTTGATGTTGAAATGAAATCTATTGAAGGCACTGTAGTTTATTTACTTTTTTTTTTTTTTAACCTAAGTACTTTTGACCTTTTGTAAGATCATCTTCAGGTGTAAATTACAAAGACAAACTTATTGTAATTATGATAAAATCTGCAATCCATTGTCATAGTAATTTTTAAAAACAGACATGAACATGCTCTGTTATAGTTATTTTAGAATTTTTTAATTTTATCCATTAAGGCTGATCATAGAAAAGATTGAAAAATTACTTGGATTTTTAAAAAAAACTACAGCATCTTTGATGGATCAGTAGAAAAATAAGTGGATACAATATGAAACGTGTTTGAATGATATATATATATATTCATACACGTTTCATTAAATAATATAGACAAGTGTTGTCTATTTATTTTATGTAAATTTTTTTCGTAACATCTGATAAGTTCAATAACATTATCGTTGAACGAAGAAAGAAATTCACAATAGTGATCCATATTAGGTTGGTGCAAAAATAATTACGTAATAATGTTGTTTTTTGACGTTAGAAAATACGTCGAAAAATGACATTATTACGTCATTATTTTTGCACCAACCTAATACAATCTAAGCTTTTGGCTTACTTAAGCCATTATCAAAGATGTCAATTACAACATATTAAACAATATACGGACAAGACAGTGATGATAGTCTGTCAATGTTTACGTAGATGATTTCTAAGCAACGATAAACACGCATATAAGACGCTAGAAGCGAAAATCGAACCGCATCTCATGACGTCACACATGACCACACAAGAGTGAATTTTAGAAGTATATATATATATTGTTATTATGATCGAAGAAAGGGACTTCAGTAGTACAAGCTAATAGTAGTTATTATTTAATAAAAACTACTCTTAGCTTGTACTACTGAAGTCCCTTTCTTCGATCATAATAACAATATATATATAGTAGTTATTATTTAATAAAAACTACTCTTAGCTTGTACTACTGAAGTCCCTTTCTTCGATCATAATAACAATATATATATATATATATATATATATATAATATATATATATATATACAACATGATGGCGTCTCCATGGGTTCAGTACTGGGTCTGACATTTAGCAATTTCTACATGTCAAATCAATTATGGCATCTCTACAAATATTCTTAAATGTCTATAATTGGTAAGAGAAGCCATTGGTTTATACCAACAGCTTTCCATACTTCTACAATTCACTCTCGTGTGGTCATGTGTGACGTCATGAGATGCGGTGCGATTTTCGCTTCTAGCGTCTTATATGCGCATGTTTATCGTTGCTTAGAAATCATCTATGTAAACATTGACAGACTATCATCACTGTCTTGTCCGTATATTGTTTAATATGTTGTAATTGACATCTTTGATAATGGCTTAAGTAAGCCGAAAGCTTAGATTGTATTAAAATAATATGGATCACTATTGTGAATTTCTTTCTTCATTCAACGATAATGTTATTAAACTTATCAGATGTTACGAAAAAATTTTACATAAAATAAATAGACAACACTTGTCTATATTATTTAATGAAATGTGTATGAATGAATAGATGCTGCCTAAATACACACAATATATATATATATATATATATATATATATATATATATATATATTACAGAAATAAAAGTTTGAAGTTTAATATTAAAAGACATGTTAAAAGCGAAGCAACCGGTTTCACTCCCACTCTTCAGGCCTCTACGGGAGATTTAACTTAGATTAAAACAACAGAAAATGTGTAATGAGAAGGAGAGTGGAGGGTGAACACAAGGAGCTAGAGACAAATAGCAGCGAGCCCCAACAAACATTCACGCTGTCTACACAGGTTAGGCTTGCAGGACCTTATATAAAGTGCCTCCAGCACCTTGAAATGAAATAACAAGTGCGACCAGGACAGAACAATGAACCAATCAGCACTAAGATTAGCAGCACACCCTCTGTTATTTAAGAGGTGTCCACATATGGCAGAACCATAGATATTTGGGACAGTTCATTCAAAGATAAGGTGTGATTCCTGATCTTGGTGGGGATTTGCTGTTTAATTCTCATGTCCAGGCATTGAGTAGTTCTCCCTATGTAGTCAGCACCGCAACTACAATTATATTTGCAAACGATAGAATTAATTTGATGGGGAGGGAGAGTATCCTTGCACCCAGAACAAAACATAGGCCGGGGTTGGAAAACTATACAGACTTCAGCCAAGAAAAAACAACGCTGAACATTAGCTGAAATCTGCCTAATTATGCTTTCACACTTGGATCCAATCCAGGGCACTGTACAGAGTTTGACTTTTCTGAACTTCACAAACTTGTTCTGGATGACTGAATGAACATTATCAGGGGGATACCCTAAACCACATAAGGTTTCCTTCACAAAATTCATTTCATCATCCAAGAAAGACTCTGAACATATCATTAATGCCCTATGAGCTAGGGTTCTAATTATGTTTATCTTCCGTTTTCTAGGACAAAAGGAATCCCAATGCGTAAATAACCCTCGGTTTCCTATAAACAGAGTTGAGAAAAGTTGTCGGTGCCCAATGTAGTAGAACATCCAAGAAGGCTAGTTGCAAATTAGATTCCTTCATGACCATAAACCTCAGCACTGGATGAATACCATTAAGAGAGAAACTGATCAGCCTCAACTACATTATTAAATAAACAAAAAACAACATATCGACAATACAGTTGAGGACTCTCCTCATGAAAGCCAACAAAAATATTGGCAAGTGCCGAATCCCAAGGGGAGCCCATAGCAACACCGTCAATCTGTCGATACATAGTATTATTAAAACTGAATTCAACAGACGACGTGGCAAATTTCATCAAAATCAGGAATACTAGGTGGAGACAAAGAACTGCGATAAAGCAAGTCGCAGCAAATATTGTTTCCAAACGAGGTGAGAAGTGCAAGAAAAACATAGAATAGAACTTAACATTTAAGCATTTCAAAAGTAAAATGAGACCTATGTATGTATACATTAATGTGGTTGTTGTACCAAGGAGAAAAGATCATTAGAACAATTGTTATGAAAATATTTATAGAAAAGATAGAGGGAAGTTTTGTCATGGTGGTGGGAAAATGACTGGAGTAAAGATGCCAGGTTAGGACTGATAACATCACTGGTCCCTCCTTGGATTTTGTTGAGAATCTTGAGATATATAGCAGGAGCAACAGACCAGATATGACTGCAATATTCAATGCCTAGACAAATGGTTGATTTATAAATGTGCAAGATGAATTTTGAAAGAAAATTGTCTGGCATGACACAGTGGACCAATTTTGCTAGCAAGAGATTCAATATAATCATTTAACTTCATGTCAGTGGAAAACCTGAGACCAAGAAGTCACAATGATTTACTCTCCTGGAGATAGCATTAGCCATGTCCTAAGGCAGAAATCATTCTAGAGAATGATTTCTGCCTTAGGGCATGGCTAATTAAAAGATTGTCGTTCATTTAAAGATTGTGGTTTTAAAGATTGTGGTTTTGTTTGGGTAGTATCACAAACTATTTCTCGACCCAGTTAACAAATAATTGAAAGTCATTTTTGAGATGCAGCAGCCAGTTTTACTTTATTGGACCTATTGGATTTACTATTAAGACGTGAGTAAATAGTTGTCATCAGTATAAATACATAGTTAAGAACTGATGACATTGGGAAGGTTGTTGATGAAAATAAGAAACAACATAGGTTCAAGGATAGTCCTGGAAGCCTCCCCATTAATGTGAAAGGATCGAGAAAAGTGGCCATTGCTGACATGATTTCTTAAGAAATATTGAATCAAGTCAAATATTTTTCCAGAGACACCATAGCCCTTGAGCTTTTGAAGGAGACCAGCATGCTAAACCCTATTAAATGCCTTTGAGTTATCTAAAGCCACAGCCCACGCCTCACTGTTCTTATCTAAAGCTTGACAGACAAATTTAGTAATAACTATTAACACATCAGCAGTTGACCTAGAAAAACAAAAAACATATTGTTTATCTGAAAGCAGGCCATGTGAAGTGAAATGCTTAATCAATTTAGAGTTGATTAGAGCCTCTGGTAATTTGCCAGAAAGAGCTAAAAGACAAATAGGATGATTATTCAAGAGATCAGAAGGTTCACTAGAGTTCCTAAAGACAGGAACTATAGAAGAGGATTTCCAACAAGCTGGAAAGCAAAATGCAGCATGGCCTTTGTTGTAAAGAGCCAGTTCTGGAGCACTTAGGACAATTGCAGGGATATTGTCAAGTCCATATACTTTGTGAGGATTAGGTTTGGCAATGACTGCCATAACCATGGATGATGTTATGTGCATATTATTCAGGATAGATTCCATTCTAGAAGGAAAATGTTGGAGAAAGAAAGGTTGAGGTGCTTTTTTGTTTTTTGTGCAAACTGTTTTAGTTTTATTAATTGATATAGTCAATGGGCAGTGACTGTTATTCTCAGTCTCTTTCAACTTAAAATTTTATCCTATGACTACATCAATTAATAAAACTAAAACAGCTGGCTGCAAGGTGGTAAAGACTACAGCATAGTGTAGCCTCAGGGTTGTCCACTAGAAGTACTTGCAGTGACACCTATCCATTGCAAGAACCTTGATATTATGTAACTGTTGACCAGAGCAATCTCTCTAAATTCCACCAAAGAGTTTGGGCTCTTACAACCAATTGGTATGCAGCAGTCAGAAAACTGCCAACCCAGTACGTTCAATAGGAAGTTGTAGGCACCAGTCAGTGATATCACCAAAAAGCTTAGACTATTGCTTTTTTATAAAGCCTCAGAAGAGGTAATTGGAAACCCCATCCTAAACAGCAAACAAGGGATAAACCTCTACTCCTGTTCAAAGAACTAGGAAAGAGTGTGAACTGAGCAATAAGTGAACCTATCTATTCCTATAAAAAATAGTAGTAAATAAATTTTCAAAATGAAGATGGAGAAGTTTGAAGTATAAACTAAGAACACATGAATTTTTAATTAAGTTTTAACTTAGTATAATTTGCATTGTCTCAAAAAGAAAAGAAAAGGAAAATGAGGGGAAAACTAAACTACCTTATTACCAACAATTTATTTTATTTCTTAAACATTATACAAAGGGAAAAAGATAAATAAATTAAATAGAAGTGGCATACATGTATCCACATGTGGAAAAACATTTTAGTTGGTCAAATGTCTTGTTTATCTTTTGGTAAGTTGGCATCACTTAAATGAGGAATTATCCTTAACATTTCATAGCCAAGACTCCTCTACCTCGAAGCATGTGGGTAGGGAGTGGAAGGAGGTTAAACAGAAAAAGAAATCAAGAAAGTATGTACTTACTTGTTCACATACAGGACAATTGAGAAAGAAAGTTTCAAACATTCATCTAAATTAACAAAATATACATGAAGAATTCCTAATCTCATTTTATAACAATAAAATTGTGAATGACACAAACATTATTGTACACAGTGCTCAATGTAAAATATAAAATACAGAGAAATATACAATATAAAAAAGATACTTTGTTACTTAGCTTTTGCTGTATCTGTGATTTTTAGTTTCATATGCACTCACAATCCTCAAGTCTCATCACCTGAGGATTGTGCAAGGGGAAGGGGAAGTACCAAAAAGAAACCTGAAAGAAGAAACCAACCAGTTCTGTAATAATAACGACCACCAGATGCTTTTTCTTGTTTGCGTGTATTACCAAAAATAAGTGCTATGCTTCCAAATAGTGGGCAGATAAGGGATGAATATTAGTTAAAAGATGAACTTCATTAATGAAAAGCAGACCTGGGAAATTCAAGTATCCAGTCTAAAAATGTTTCTCTAAAACAGAAGAGAAATTAAAGGGTTAATTAGTTGAAATTAATGTGTAGATGAACCTTGGAAAAGCCAAGATTCAAACTCCAAATTAACCTGAGTAAAATGGAATAAAATCAATAAAGAAAGTATAACCCTCAGTTTCCCCCCTTCTCACCAGATAAAAGTGATTTCTGAAAGAACCATATCACTAGGGGATAAAGAAATATTAATATAGAAAACACATTTGAAAAAAGTATATTTTCCTTGTGAAATAAAAAATCTATCTGAAACTTTAAAAAAAAAAAAAAAATTCTGAAATGGTGTTGTGATTCTAAAGACACCAAATGATTCTAAGGTTACCATTGATTGCAAATTGGCTATTTATTTGGGATGTCAGCCTATGGGCCTGTGGAATTTTGCAAATGCTGTTGAGTTTTGGCATAAGCAATAAAGTACTTTCTATTTTCAAACTGTAAAGTGCATTTCAATTACAAGATTAAAAATAGGCTTTGGAATAAAGACTGAGGAAGAAATGAATAATGGACAAATTTATCTTGTCATCATAGAACCAGAATTTTTATATAAGGAACATCATTACTTGACTGATATAGTAGTTAGGGATGTTTTTCAAGAAGACAGACTGAAATCATGCCATGTGATCTAGTGAAGAGTCATTGACTGAGGATTATGTGCTGGTTATAGAGGGATGAAAGAAAACAATGACGAATAAAAGATGGTCATGTGTCTGACTTAGAATAAACATCAACAGAATGAACAAAGTGACTCTTGTTGTCGAGTTTAAACTAGATAAAAATTTACATTTATCTTGATAGGTTAATGCATGAATTTGATACTGAATACTGTTGATAGTATCAAATAAAACTTAGTTAAATGATGATTATGTGATGTGATGACCTACTATATTGGTCACAAATTCATCTCCAGTATTAGGTATCCTAAACTGGTTTAGTTTATGGTGTGAAAATGTGTCAAAATAGTGAAATTTCTTTCAAGTTCAACTGGCAATATGTCAAGTATTTTTAAAGTTATTTTGATAAAATTAGTATGTTAAGAAAATTTAATATTTTCTCTTTATAAAAATACAATTCTTTCTGTTGTGTGATAATTAGTAGTTTTTATTACAGGTTTTTTTAAATGAGGTCATGTTTCAGTGATGAGCACATCTTTTTTCACATTTTAAAATCAGATTTTTATGTTTTGAAATTTGTTGCTCTCTGAGTTTTGTATTCCTACACATATCAAAATAGTTCCATCTTAAAGAAAAGAGAATGCTCATCAATTTGACGGGCTTAAAATAAAATTTGAAGTTATTTTTCACAAAAAAGTTTGGTTAATTTGCATTGAAAATTTCGAGAATACTTACATTTATGTGTAATTATACATGCTCCATTTGAATCTGTCTTGATAAATTTGATAAAATCTACCATTTTGGAGTTATCAACAGTGAAAGTTTGGATTCATTTGCAGCAGCCATTACGGGCGTTATTTGCATACATTCGCTGCGGAAAGCTAAACGCAGAAGACTACGGAAAGCTAACTGTGGGACTAATCTTTCTTGTCTAAATTTGTCACAATTACTGTGCATGAGAATTATTTATGTAGATAAACTCAGTTTGCACAATGATATCTACACTGTTAGCTATTCTGCAGCAAATGTATGCAAACAAAGCAAGTAATGGCTGCCCGCAATGCGAATGAATCCGAACTTTCACTGTTGATAACTCGAAAATGGTAGATTTTATCAAATTTATCAAGCTAGATTCGAATGGAGCATGTACAATTACACATAAATGTAAGTATTCTCGAAATTCTTAATGCAAACTGAGTGCGAGAGTTACACTGCAAATTAACCAAAATTTCTAAGTTGAAATATTCAGTGGATGAAATACCAGAAAAATTCACTTCTTAAAAAAATGAAAATGACACCTTATAGAGCAATGTTTTGTCTTTAATAATTAGTTGGTTTCATATCATTACGTCCAACCAATTCAAGGCATGAGCAAATATAAAAGGAGGTGATTTTGAAATTTGAATTTGGTGACTGCCCTGACCAGCATCCGATTTAGAAGCTCAGTGGACATTTCACGGTCTCTAGGTGAGTTTAAATCTTTTTCTTATGTTTATTCTAAAGTTGCATAAAGTAAATTACTTATTGTGTAAGTAAATAAGCATTAAAAAATATACTAGAAATACATATTTTAATTAAATTATACACACTCATATTTGTCCATAAAAAAGGAAACTTTGTATAGGTAAAATAATCTGATTTTTAAATGCACATATATAAATTTCATATTTGTCAATGGAAAAAAGAAAGAAAATTTGTGTACGTGAAAAATGAGATGAAGTATTATAATTTTAAAATGTGTGTGTGTGTGTGTAATATATATATATATATATATAATATAAAAGGCTCAAACATTAATATTTCATGTATAAAGTATTGTAATTTTAAAATGTGTGTATATATATATATATATATATATATAATGTATTTTTATATATCTTGCATTTGTGCATATAAAATATTGTAATTTTAAAAATGTCTTAAAATTTTATATTTTTGGGGATAAGCTCCTAATTTCATGGGTTAAATTGAACATTTAAGTTATTTTTAATTAGACTTGACACATTTTATAAAAAATAAAATAATAAAAGGATTCAGTTGAACTACTATTAAACTATCTTTATTTTAATTTAAATAGATATTTCTTAGAAGATATTTTTTACTTTTAGCACCAGAAGATATTTTTACTTTTCTACCAAATTTATTTTGAATAAGTTTTGGTAATTAGTAAATATTACTCTAACTTTGAAAGTAGGTTTTACTCTTATTTTATGGTAATTTTTAAATTTTACTTTGTTTTAATACCTAATTCAACAATAACAACTCAAGAGCAAATGTTACCATTCAAAAAAAGAATGTAACTTTAAAATTTTCAGTTCATTTATTTTTATGTAAATTTTTTATTGTTGTATTTTTTCCTTATAAAGCGAAAGCCTACATTTATAAAATTTAAGACATCTATTTTTTGGGAAAATTTTTTTTTATGTATGCTTTCCCCAATATTACAGGTCTTTTTTTTTTTTTTTTTTTTTTTTTTTTAAGTGCTTTCCATGCCTGGAGATTACTTTAGGTTTTTAAATTTCCATGTACTTATGAATATTTTAAAATTTCTGTTCAGTGGATGATCAACTGAACGTCCTAAGAGATTGTTTTCTTGTAACTGAAAAAAGAAGCAGGTCAAAGAAGATCCCAAAGTCCTTGCAATGTACAAAAAGGTTGCTGATGCAGTTAAAAACACTGTGTGTTAGGTGGGGGAGGGGCTTAATCGTATGGCAGTAATGCCCCATAACCTGAGTGCAGTTCTGGTGAGGTCTCCTCTATTTTATAGCCCAACTTCTGTAATTTTTATGGCTTTAAGGACCATGAGGGAAGCACTTAATTAGATGAAGAACTCACAGGTTTAAAGGATGATTTAACAAAAAAAAAATTCTTTTTGCAAAATCTTTGTTAAGGAGCACTCTTTTTTCCCTATTTTCTTTTGTGATACAAGAATTGTATGTTTTTATTTGCAGGTTTTTGTCTGATTCTGCAAACTATCCTAATATAAAGATGGAACAGATTGATGAAGCAAGTTCAAAAAACACTTAAAACAGCCAAGAAAATTTTATTCACAAAAGGAGAAGATGACTTAAGAGCCTTTTTAGATTCTTCCCATAATGCTTTTTTTGTAGCTGATGAACTCACTGCCATTGAAATTACATCACAGGAACTTGAAGACCCAGTGACTAACTCTGGTAGCTGTGATGAAGAAGAAGCATATCAAGTGATCTTCAGATATGAGAAACAAGGTCAATGGTTGCCATATACTATGATTCCAGTTTCTACATTGGCCAAGTCATTGACATTACATCGCCAACCAGTGCAATAATCAAGTTTCTAGCTCCAACTAAGGGTAGAAACGATTATTTCCTATGACCTTTGGTGGATGATATTGCACAGGTTGAGTCAACTTTTGTCTTAAGATGGGACTTACATATAATGCCAGTTTCAAGAGATGTTCCAGAAATATTGGTTATAGAAGCCTATAAAGAAATTCAGACTGCAAATCACCATCAGAAGATTAAGTGCATAGAGCCATTCAAACTGCCCAGAAAGATTTTTCATCAGTTCCAATAAATGTAGTTTTACACATTTCAATTTTTTGTTATTTTTATTTAAAAATTGAGTTTTAAGGATTTACAATAAGCATTTGTTTGAATAATTGACCACTGATTCCTTTTGTAAGCAAATTTCAAAGTTTTGATATTGACATTACATTTTTGAGCAAATCAAAAATTGTAGAAATTTACAAAATTCTCAAAAAATCAAATATATTTACGCAAAAAAGTTTTACTATCATAGACAAAATAACTGTTTTGTTGAATTCCTCATCCCAAAATGAGTAAAGTTTCAAAGTTTCAGGCTTGTGCCTCAACCAGATACTTTTTTACAGCAAATTCACAAAGTTAATATTTTTTTTACCCTTTTTTGCACTATCAAATTTTGCTTCCACCTGAGATTACATGGTGAAATAAGAGTTAGCAATAACTGAGCAGTATTAAAAAGAACAAGATGGGATATCCCTAGATAAGGATAGTGGAATGAGAATAATTTACCACCCATAGATTAAATAGTGTTAAGTTTGAAATTCTCTGAAGATTACTTAGTGACATAGGCAAAATGAACTTGCCCTATTTTGTATAAAGTCAAGCAACTAGTAAATAAGTCAATTGTTACTCAGTAAAGGGAGAACTTCTAAGTGACATACTAGAAGACATCTCAAACATATGGTGTCACTGATAGGATTTCTAAAGCCGTTGGATGAACTGGACTTCATGGAATCATGTCTCCGTTTTGCTGCCCATGCACGGACCAAAAAGTTAAAAGACCACCAAGGTGCAAGAGGGGAGAATGAGATTTTTTTTTTTTTCTTTCTTTTGGACTTTGGCAGGAGTGAATACATCAGAAAGATCTTTGTCATGGTGTATCCCAGAGAAGTGGAGGATTTGACCTTTTCAGAAATTTTAGACATTATAAAGCGAAATTTGTGACTGAAAAAGAAGTTGGTTATTTCTGAGAGGACAAAGTTTCTCGTGAACAAACAAGAGCCAAAAGAATCAATAATACAATATGTACACAAGCTACGAGAGGCTTTCAGACTCTGCAATGAAATTGTGTTCATGGTTAAAACAAATTGGATGCCTCTTTTATAAAACACCACCACATCTGCAATCAAATGGAATTGCAGAATGAATGGTGTAGACTAAGAAAATGGGATTGAAGGCATTTTCCCCATCCAAAGACACCATAGATAGTTATCTACTGAGACTATTAATTAGTTATAGAACTATACCACATGCTGGTAAAATGCAATAACCTCTGCATTGATGGGAAAACAAATTAGATCGCCTATAATAATGTCCTATTCAATAAACGAAAAAAATTTTATAAATAAGCCCTAGAATTGATGATGCTGAAGTTGAGATGGAAGAGGCTGAGGAACCTGAATGGGAGGAAAATATGAGTGCTTCTGTGGGAGAAAGTGAACATAGCAGTAAAGAAACTATGGAAGATAGTTTACACAAATCTGACATGGAGTTGGAAGATCAGAAGGAAGATGAGTCCAGACCAAGATCCCCAATAAAAAGAACCAGACACACACCTAAAGACAGAAAGATCTTGTATTTTTGTTTGGAGAAATCACAGATCAACAAAGGACATAAACATCTTTGTTTTCAAGAGGTGTAGTGACATAGGCAAAATGGACTACTAAATAAGTCAATTGTCACTCAGTAAGGGGAGAACTTCTGTGTGACATACTGGAAAGCATCACAACAGATTACTCGGAATTGAGAAACAGCTAAAGAAAGCTGCAGGGCACAACAGCTGAAGACTTTGTGATAATAGCAACAAAGATGAGAACAATAAACTGATTAATCCTCAAATAATCCCAAAATACAGACAGAAACTGACTTGCATATTCATTGTTTGGTTACATTTTAAGACGCTAAGAACCACTTTTGATCTACTAAATACTTGTCTTCAAGAGTTACAGTGACTTCAATTGATGTTTCAGCTTTATATCTTCAATATGTCATCTCTTGTTATAAAAGATATTTTCTTTTTTATTTAGTGATAAAATGATTCAAAACCAAATTTAATATTACTGAACAAGATTAATAAGAGTTTCTCAGCATGATTTTGTTTTATTCATCAATCAAAAAAATTTTTTTTTACTCATCTATTTTAAAGCATCGAACAGTTAATGTAAACTCCTTGATTCGTTCATAGTATATGCTTTGCCAGAGCAACATACAGTTTTAAATTTAGGATTTCTATTTCACTTTTTAATGCTGCAATAACAGTGTTGTCAAACAATTCAATATTTTTGGGTATCAATCTTGATAAGCCATCAGCATGTCCTAATTTTTTGGACAGTTGGTATTCCATCCTGAAATCATAATTTAATAAGATAGTAACCCGGCATTGTAATCTATTTGCTGTATGCATAGGAACTCTTTTTTTCAAACCTTAAATTGATAATAGTTTTTTTTTTTATTTACATACACTGCTGGTGCTGTCCATTTTGAATGTGGTTCTAATTTCTCATCGTCACTGCTGTTATCATGTGCACTGAAGCAAAAAGTACTTTTTCCTACTCTGTATGAGTTTTGATCTCTTGTCGCTACTGTTATAACTCGCTCTTATTATGTCTCACTTAGGCTACTCGCTGTGATGTCACTAGACATTCTTCTCAACTGACTCCAATGGACTTCCCTTGACTCACTTTGAGTTCTTTATTTAAGGCATCTTGCCTAGTTCATTAGTTTTACCAGGGTTGTCTTATTTACTCCACAACAAATGTCATCAGATTTTTAAAAGATTTTAAAAATGTTAAGCTTAAAGCACTCATGTTGAACAACCTTGATTTAACATAGAATGATGTATATACCAAAAAATGGATGATTTCAATCAATATCTAGAACAGAGGTGGTCCAACTTGCTTAATGTAAGCACCACTTATGATAAAGTTCAGATGTTTGAGAGCCACAAATCATGAACAAAATTTACATATGTTTTTGTTATATACATAATTTGTTATAAAATTTTTATATAAATATTTAAAAAATGCATGTATGCAATAATATTTATTCATGTATGCAGTTTTTAAACACACACACATATATATATACACACACACACACACACACACACACACACACACACACACATCATATGTTTTCAAAATCTTGACTGATAATTGTTTTAAGGAGCTCAGCCAACATATTTCCACAAGCCACACATGTGGCTTGTGAACTGCAGTTTGGCCATCCCTGATTAGAACCTCTATAGCTAAGGATAGTAATGTTTTTAATTCAAACTGTATAAAAATTGTTTTTCTTTTTAGATAAATTTTCAAGAAGTTTTCTAACGATTTTGAAAAAAAATTGAATATATGGCCTATTGTTGTAATGACAACATTTTGATTATTGTGCATTCAGGCTTTTATCAGGTGCTTGTCAATTCAGGTAACTTCCAGGGAATTTAAAAATTAACCCTTTATTTAATCTAGGAATCCCAAAAATTCAAACAGATTGAACATAGTGTTAAATTTTTTTATTTTTTTTTTCATATTTATGCCAGATGGATTTTATAATTTGACAGTGAGAGAAAAATAGAATTTTTCTAAAGATGTAAAAGTGAACTTTGGTCAAATTTTAACTTATCATGTACCATATTTCATGGCATTTTCACATCCATTTTTTTTCTCCATGTATTAGAATGTCATACATAAATTCATAATAAACGAATAAAAATAAATATTTTGAATGGAGCCCCAAAATGAACATGGTTGAAGTCCAAGTAACATACAATGTAAATTGAACAATTTTTTTAATTAATATCTTCTGCTGAAATGGATTTTTTATGTACTAACAAATATAATAATTATTTTTTACAAAGCCTTATTTCATTTTTGTAGTAATTATTAAATAGAAAAACTAAAAAGAATTTTAGAATAGATAATTTTTATAGGCATTTAAATAATACCCAGTTATTTTTATTTTTTTATTATTACATTTGCTCATGTCCATTCCATTTTCCTGTTCTCTACTCTTCTCATTTTTCAAATTTCAATATTTGTTTTCTGATGCTGAGGATACTGTGGAACAAACATGTGAGCAATAAGGTTTTAGAGAAAATGAAAACAAAAAGGAAACTTATACTTATCAGGAAAAAACAGTTGAAATTTCTGTATCTCATAATAAGGAAGGAGGACTTTGAAAATCTGATACTCACAGGACAGATTGAGGGCAAGAGAAACAGAGGAAAACGGTGCATAACATACTTGATAAGCTTGAGTAAATGGAACAGGGTTTAGGAAAAATAAAGCGACAAAATTTATTAAGAGTTATAAAGAACAGGAAATTGTGGAGAGCTATAATCACCAACATCTTGAGGGGACACAGCACATAAAGAAGTTATTAACTGACAATTTTTTTTTTTTTTTTTTTTTTTTTTTTTTTTTTTTGAACAGTCATTGCATATTATATAACCATCTTGTAAAATTTTGTTAGGTGATTTAAACTCAAATTTTACATTTTCAAGAGTATTATAGTAAGTTTGTTATCTGTTACTTTACTGACAGCAAGGTAATCACATTTTAAATTTAAATTATCCATTTTAAAACAAATATTTATTAAAAAATATATTCACTTTAAATACAGAAGGGCCAGCTTCAACTCTTTCCCTGTTAATCAGGGGTTGTTGCCAGAAAGAAAGGAAAATAACTCTTTGTGTGTATCTATGACGATTTTAGTTCAATAACTGACCTAAAAATATTTCTTCAAAATTTAAAAAAATACTTTAAAAAATAATTCCCAAAAATTGTGTTTGTGTGTGTATGTTTGTGTATATATTGAATGGCACAAGTTACTCGCACGCAACTGACATATGCATATACATTACATAGTCACATGAAACAGTATTTGAGAGACAGAAAATCAGTTGTTCTTTTGTAGTAAAATTAGTAATTTGAATTGGTATAGGTAAGTGCAATTTAATACTGGTAATTATTTATTTTTATAAAAGCAGCACAAGCCCTTCATGATTACTAATTTGCTCATTTATTTAATTAATACTAATGAATGATATAAATAGGGAATTAATTTCAGTCTTTTACAACTCATTGTTTATTCATTTAAAATGTAAAATACTTTTTTTTGTAGCACATGAATATGTCACGGAATACCAAAGAATGGCGCTTAGATTGCAAGGTCTATGTGGGTGACCTTGGTTATGGAGCTGCTAAGCAAGAACTAGAAGACATATTTTCACAATATGGGCCTTTACGCAATGTATGGGTTGCCCGTAATCCACCTGGATTTGCATTTGTAGAATATGAAGATCCCAGAGATGCCAAGGATGCTGTCAGAGGACTAAACGGGGTGTAAGTTTTTTTGTTTTTTTTTCTCTCTTTATTAAAACATTCTTCTATAGAAAATGTTGTCCCTGTCTTACCTACCATCAGTGATTGACGTTTTTTATCTATATTATCAATTTGGATTTTTTTTTAATAACTCTGTTCGTATTTTAAAGTTACATATTTTCATGATTCTATGAAAATTGAATTTAGGAAATAAACTTTCCTTCCTGTTAAAAAAAAAAAACAAAAAAACAAATCACATCCTCTCAGGATTGTATCTTTGTGTTTGGAGCTTGCAACCAAATTCTATGGATATCAGAATGTTCTCAGACTAGGAGCTTCTGATAGATTCCATAATTGATTCAATCATCTGAGAGAGTGAACTGATGGATTGTCTGGTGATAGTCCTCATGGAGGAGTTAACAAATTCTTCCAGATTTTGTGGATGACTAGTTTCTCTGAATGTTCATCATACATACTCAACTGGCATTGAAACCTGCATCCCATGCAAAAACCTGTATTCAGCATAAAATATGTTTGCCAAAAGACTGACAAAGCATTTCAAGAATTTCAGTCACAAATTTGCTAAACTTCATTTAATATTTCGATGCAGTCATGTTTGAATTTGTCAGTCATTGTAAAAATTACAGAGCCATTTTGAACACATTACAAAACCTTACATAATAACTGAACACAAGTTGCTAGCACCAAACCTATTGGCGGACTGACTCAGTAGGCTGGGTACCAATGAGCATTAATTGTGTGTATTTCCATTAAGTGATACAGTCATAACATACAGTCAGAAATTCTTTGTAATTTTCACCTGAATTTTGTAAACCTATATGGAATTGTGTGTGTGTGTGTGTGTATATATATATATATATATATATATATATATATATATATATAAATTTATTTGAAAATTATAACATAAATATGCTATAAAATTACTACAATCACTACACTTATCAAGTGATGGTGTTGACATTCAGCACCATCACTTGATAAGACACCAGAAGTATTGAAACAAAATGGCTATTTTTGTAGTGATTTTATAGCATATTTATGTTATAATTTTCAAATAAATTATATTTGCTCTACTCTGTATTGAGCACTCTTTTAAAAATAGTATTTTTTAGTTATTGGAATTTATTCCGTATACACCAATTCTATATATATATATATATATATATATATATATATATATATATTAAGGCAGCATGGATACTTTAAAACAATGCCAACAGCGTCTGTCTGTTCAAATTTTTATTTAGTTTTGCTAACTTCTGACTAAGTTAGTTATGACAGAATTCACTTCCCAAA
The DNA here is from genome assembly GCA_963932145.1 of Acanthosepion lycidas. Taxonomy (NCBI): domain Eukaryota; kingdom Metazoa; phylum Mollusca; class Cephalopoda; order Sepiida; family Sepiidae; genus Acanthosepion; species Acanthosepion lycidas. Next base: position 23,855,431 of record OZ010611.1, on the reverse strand, counting down.
GTTCATTTATTGTATTCATCCAAGTAATTTCAACTGTCAATACAGTCTCTATCAAAAATTGTATGTTATTAGTTTTGTGTGGGTGTGTTTGTTTTTTGTTTGTTTTTAATTGGTATCACCCATTGCAAGGAAGTAAAGCCACTAAGACATAAGGGGTTACAGGGTGTGGAAGAATTAGGAACAGAATGATTAGCAAATTCTTGTTTTTTATCCTACTGGAACTAATTTCAAATCACTTAAAGGTGATGTTATTTACAACAATCAAACCGAATTTGTATGTGATTTTATTTTTTTATACACGCTTCAATATATGATCTCTTATGGAGAAAGATACCCTGTTTATTGTTGGTTGATTCCCTTGTATTACAACAGCTTCAAGAAGTTTGAGTCTTTCTTTGCAGTGAGTGCTATATATATATATATATATATATATATATATTCGCATTATCTATTAAAATTTGGTTATTTCTGATGTGTCGATGTCTGTGAATTGCACTTAATTTTAACTCTCTCATAGGTTGATACATCATTTGTCAAAATTGTTTAGAATATATGAATATATATATATATATATATATATGAAGAAAAATATACGGAAAAAACAAACAAAAATCCTTATATGCAATTATGCTGTTTTAATGTTAATATAATGTCAACGTCGGACGTTTTGGTCTAATAAACCATCTTCAGGACATATTCATAAAATATAATTAACATTATCAATTCAACATGACAAAGATAATGTTAATTATATTTTATGAATATGTCCTGAAGTTGGTTTATTAGACCGAAACGTCCGACGTTGACATTATATTAACATTAAAACAGCATAATTGCATATAAGGATTTTTGTTTGTTTTTTCCGTATATTTTTCTTCATACTGTCGGATCTATATCCATATATTTGCTTACATATATATATATATATATATATATATATATATATACATATTAAATTTCTCTCAGTTTAAGGAAAGAATAGTCAATCTTAAACAAATTTTGCAAATAATTTGTTTAAGATTTTAAAGAAGAAAACTTTGTGTGACTAGGGAATTTCAGTAAATCAATTTTTTAAAATATTTCAGAAAAATCAATGGTCGTCGTGTCAGGGTTGAGATGTCCACAGGAGAATCTCGCTGGAGTAAACGAGGACCTCAAGTTGGCAGAAGAAGCAGCTACAGAGATTCTCGTCCAAGAGTTCGTTCTCGGTAAGCATCTGCTACTTATTGACTATTTACTTTTCCTCTATTTTCTAGAGGTTCTACTGGCCAATGGGCAAATTATTGACATATAAGTTACATTTGTTTGTGGGAGATTGAAGCAACTAAAGTTTTAAGCAAACTTTTTTAAATACATTATCCTTTGTTATTTCTCTTTTTCTTTATTTCGTTTATTCATAAAGTTTCCTTTAGTTATTCCATGATAAATTTACCATAAATAATGGATGATTGGTTATAATACAATGTGAGGACATAGGATTTCTTAAAATGCTTCTTTTTTTTTTCTTCTATTAAATTTTTTCTCAATTGATAAACTTAATCAAGTTTATAGATTTAGAAATTAAAATAGTGTGAGCATTTTTTTTAAATTCTGAATTCTGTTCAAATATCAAAGCCCTCATAATGTCTTTTTCATACTTTTTATTGGAAATGAGGCTAATGACTGTTAATTAGTAACACTAGTTTCTGCTTTATTGTTTACTAAATTAACTAGCATGATGCATAATTTCTGCACATGAAGTGACCTTGAAAATATTTAATGCTGTAATAAAAACAGAATCTATTGTGGGCTCTGGCATATCTTGGGATATCTCTTTCTCGTGTATGTATATGTGGTTAGGGAGATCACCTTAAAAGGAATCAGGTCCATTATATTGGTTTTCTTCCTTTGAAACTACAAATATTCGATAACTCATCATAAGTAATAACAAAAAAATGAATTCATGATTTGAGTAGATGAGAATAACTCATTCATTTTTGTTTTGTTAATTCATCTGAATATTTGAATTCTTTTTACTTTACAGTTCCTATTTTCTCATTGAATTTGAATGATACAAATAATCTGTTGCCTCCATTTGAATATTTGCTGAAAATAAAATCCTATTCTCAAAATAGGACATAGTTAAAAATGTAAATATGTACATTATTCTTTATGTACTGATTATTTTAAAATGCCAATAAATCTGGTTGAATTTCTTAAAAGAAAAAGAATAAAGACACAGAGAGTAAAACTATGTCCTACCTTAGACATTGCATACTTAATTGAGACACTGAAAACTAGTATGAAGTATGAAATTGTCTTGTCAATTATTTTTCTACCAGTTCTCTCTCTCTCTCTCAAGTTACTAATTAGATATATGTGATAAATTCACATTATTCCATAAATTTCTTTTAAAAGTTTTGCTGCTTACAACAATTGCAAGTTTTTTGGGGAGAGAGATTATTATTATTTTTTTGACATTTATTGCCTCCATGTTGACATATTTATCTTTTCTTCTGACATTGACAAAATCTTGTTCACTAGATTCTCTCCATTTTTTTTCACATTATTAATTTTGGATTATAAATGTTTATATATTTACATTACCATTACAAGTGTTATACTAATTCTTTTTTTAATTTTGCTAAATTTTACAAACAGCAAATAAAGAATTAAATTATTTTGTTTAATGTCTTAAATTTTAACCATTTGTCTGATAATCTCTTTAAAATACTGAATCTTATACATAGTGTGTCCCTTGTATTATACTTTTCTAGAGGAATGGCTACACTATAAAACTTCTGCATTAAATAACCCACAAATTGGTGATATGCCGTAAAACAAATCAATCATTCAAATACTCTATAAAAGAATAGTGGTAAAAATTTAATAAAGTAAATAAATGCTATGAAGCAATGAAGTTACAAAATTTCTAAAAGTAAAAACTAAGTAAAACGGAATTGACTAAATTTCTGTAAAATTCAATTTCAATTCATTCATGTTCATATGTTCCTCTTAATTTTGTATTTTTTATTAATTTTAAAAAAATTGGATTCTTTTTATTCATCTTTCATTATTTATCACTAAATAAATTTATAGATTTTCAGTAGAATTTTTCTTAATCACAATTTTTACTTACATAATGTCATATGGGACAACAGCCTAGTGGATTAAAGCATTGGTCTGTGAATTTGGTGACATACAGGGGGCCCTACACTATTTTTAGGACACTTTGAAAAGTGTGCTTAAAGGTGGTTTTTGCTGCCGAGAGCTTTTGTGTTGATGAGTAGGTAGTTCAGCAGTAAATGTCCATTAATGGTATGAACATTGATTGATGGATTTGTCTTTGGTTTCATGTTTTCTTCAACTTAGGCGACACTATTTTTCGGACCCAACACAAATTCCGAGTTTTTTAATGATTTAGTCGTCAAACGTCTACAATATGCAAATTTTCTGCAGGTAAATTGTACCCTGACCATTACATTTGAGTATCTTTACCATTCACTGCGAAACGTATTAAAATCCTGAAGAAGAATGCATTCAAAAGAAGTTATCAGTTTGGTTCAAAAGAAGAGAGAAGACGGGCTCAGCATCCAAAAGATCACCGCTGAGATGAAGCTACCGAAGTCAACAGTTGAATACATGCTAAGTACAGACTATGAGCGGAAGAAGAAGAGAGGACAGAAAAAAACAATTTCCAAGAGAACAGAAAGAAGAATGAAGAGGAGTGTTACGAGGTTGTTATCATCTGGAGAAAAGGTGACAGCGAAGAGAGTAAAGGAGAAGTGTGAACTTGACGTCAGTGTTCGAACTGTACAAAGAAAGCTACACGAAATTGGACTTAAGTATGCTAAAATCAAGAAAAGAATTACACTAACGAGAAAACACAAGGAGGCAAGGCTGGGAAGCGCCAAAAGATGGATAACAAACCATGTTGACTTCAAGAAAGTGATATTTACTGATGAAAAACGTTTTAAGTTCGATGGACCTGGCGGGTGGTGTACATGGTCGAGAAAAGGCGAACCTGTTATTCTCAACAAGAGACAGATGGGATGAGGAGGAGTCATGGTTTGGGGTATGGTATTTCTGAATGGAAACTTGTGGCTCGAGTGGTTAAAAGGACGTCAAAATAGCTTGAGCTACAGAGAACTTTTGGAAAAGAGAGCCCTACCACTCGTAGAAAAAGAAATGGGAAGTAATTTTATTTTGCAGCAAGATAATTGCAGCATCCATGTGGCCAAATCAGTGAAAAACTGGATGTGTGAAGCAAATATAACTACTCTGGAATGGCCTGCAAGAAGTCCAGACTTAAATTTAATTGAAAACATATGGGAAATGCTTGCAGAGCTTATTTACAACAGGCCAGAAATAACCAGAGAGGCTGAACTGTGGCAGCACATACAAGATGCTAAAAATAGACTGCTAGAAACACTAAGAGACTTTATTATCAATATGTACGAACATTATGAAGATAGACTGATAGAAGTCATTGAAAAAAAGGGTGCTGCCATAAACTATTAGTATTGTTTCTGCAATGTCCGAAAAATACTGTCGTCTGTGTAATGTGAAAATTTGTAAAAAAAATAAAAATACTTCTAATTTGAATTCTGCTTTTCCATTTGTAGTATTGAAACAGTTTTTTAATGTTGTTGCCATTACACTAAAACAGTACAGACTGCCTGTGCTACCTAAAACTTGAAGAACTAAAGTGTCTGAAAAATAGTGTTGGCCCCCTGTAGTGGTTGTGTGTTCAGGAAGTGTGTACTTGGATTCAGTGGAAACCGGCAAGCAATAACTGAGTAGTATTATAAATAAGAATTAGACGGAATATCCCTAGACATGGGGCAGTGGAATGAGAACAGTCTACCCCACCATAGATTAAATAAATGGTTCAGTTCAGAATTCCCTGTAGGTTACCAAGACTGATATGCACATGAGAAATCCTGGAAGGCACAACTGAAACATTGTGATAACAACAAAGATAAAGGCAGTAGTCTGAATATAAATATATATATTTTTGTATATATAATGTCAGTTTCTTATATATAGCTAATACATCAAGAACTGAAACATATTTGCTTAATCAAAATTATAAAACCTGAAAATCTATATTATAAAAGAGCTGATTTTCTGTTCATCACAAACTGCGATTTATGTAATGTGTATGTGTATGTCTGGTGACTTACATGTGATTGCATCATTTAATGTATACACAAACACACGTGCGCATAGACGTACAATTTGATTGAAATAAGACATTTGAATCATGCATTGCCTTTCCACTTAGTCTGGGGCTTACAGACATATCACATTGAAACAACATCTCTCATACAATCTCCAAAGTTAAGTAACATCAAGCCTGGTTAGTAACTAGATGGGTGACCACTTGGAAATACCAGGTGCTGTAAGATTGGATGTGTAGGTGGTGTAATGGATAACTGTTCGGAATTGAAAGTTGGAGAGCAGTTTCATATATATATATATATATATATATATATATATATATATATATATATATAAGTTCTCCAAATATTGAAAATCAGATAAATTTATCATCTATAAAGTTATTGGTGGAATATTTAAAGTAAAACGGTGAATAAAAATCTAATGTGTGTCTTTAAAAAATTGCAGACGCAAATATTTTTTCAATTGATGTGTAAATCAATATCTTTTGATAATGTTGCACATTTTTTTTTACATTCTCTTAATATATAATAAAATATTTAGTGTTGTAAATGTTAAATAGTTTTCTGACATTATAATTGTGATCCCTACATTTTTATTTTGGTTTTGAGTGTTTTGCAATATTATGATCAGTGATTGGGTTTATAAGATGGTATGTTCAGAATGGCCACCCAACCCGCTTGATTGGAAGAGAATAAAATAATGAAAAATTTTGGGATCAAGTGATAATAAACCAGCTGTTGAGGATCTCCCGTTGCTGGTTTATTTTAAGGGTAACTGTTGGGATTGAGAATGTCAACAGGGACGGATTGTCCCTCGCAATAGTTCTAATGTTACTCATTAGAGGTGTGTCATGATGTTGAGATGGGCAGAGAGTTGGTAGGATAAACAGTTCTTATTAGTATATGTTAGTCTACGATATCAGAAATTATCTTCAGGTGTCACCTGCCTACCTATCAGTCTGTGCAAGTGGATCCCTGAAATAAACACCTAAATATATTGGAAACAGAATTGGAGTCTTAATTTCTTTTGTTTCTTTGTCAGCTTACAATGGCCATTTCCCAGTTATTGGTGTACACTGAAATGAATGAGATGAAACATGGGGTTTTATGTGTCCAGTGAAAAACTGGAAGAGATCCTGCTTGTATCCCTTTTCTTCCGATTCACAAATTCAAATTTAAGTTCTTTAACTATTTCAACTTTTATTCTTAATTATCTGTTGAAATTTCTAGATGCAACTGTAAGTTCTATTCTAATAGTTTCTTCTCCCACACTTCTTGCCTGTGGAATTCTCTTCTGGTTTCTTACTTTCTTGTCAGCTATGATCTTCAAAAATTAAAGTTCTATGTCAATCATCATTCTCCTTTCACCTCAATAATGCTTTCTTGGTTTCTTTCACTTTCAGTAACCACTTCTGCTTTATCATCTTGCTTGGGGTGAAGTGATTTTAAAAAAAAAAAAAAAAAAAAGGTTTTTCTCCTGTGCTGGATAAGAGTTAATCCTTGCTAGGACGATGAATAAATTCAAGTTTCACACAAAAACAATGTTGCATTAAATGTAATAGCCTTTGCATTTCTTAGATGACACATCGGCAATTAGTATTATTTGTTTTTGATAAGTATTTCTTTCATTTCATTTCGGTTGTTTTTTTATAAAGATTCTCAGGGTGTTGACCATTAACTCAGCAGTACAGATAATAAATAATCAACATTCCTTTATCCTTGTGAACTAATCCTACGATAAAATTATCCGAGGCATGAAGGTTGTCATCAGTAGACATTGAGATAAGCTAAATAGTTATATTCATTTTTATATCACTCTAAAAAACAAATTTTGCCTTTTAAAATTCAGTCTAATATTTGTAAATATATTCTTCAAAATCTTTTCTCGTGTTTTTGTAATGTGTAACTAAATGATCCTCAGTAGAATGTGAACTTAGTAATGGGCCACAGTTATTTCTCCAACCAGACAACTTCATCTCACAATCTGTTTCAATTCCTATTTGTGTTAGTGTGAATAAAAAAAAAATAGGGAAGGGTTTGGTGCATATTCAACAAAGGGCACTAAGGTGAAGATATTGCCATGGCAAATAAAGAGAAAACAAAATTGTCTTTCCACTATAAAGGTTTCTTTTATAATTGTTTCACTTGGCATGGCCTGGGGTAGGGTTGACACTTGGGACATCTTTGCTGCTACTTCTTCTCTCATCTCATCTCTTGGACTAACAAACCAGATCTTCCCTTCAGCTAGCAGAACTCAAACTGCCTCTTACAGTACATCTCTCTTACTTTCATATCACCCTTATTACTTGTGACTCTACATCTCCAATAGTTTGTCACTGGCCAATAGGCAGATTGTAACTCTGCCTATTAAACCTATAAACAAGAATTCTCTACCTTCCACCTGAGTGGCACTTTGTCCCCAAAGTTTTCATTTACTTATTTACATTATCTCCTTTTTCTCTACTTATGGACAGTTAATGTTTGCTTTGAAGATCCTTATTGCTGGTCATAAAACACCAATTGCTTCAGAATCAGATAAAATCATTTACCATCCACTTTACTATGCCAGTGTCCTGGTTACAGGCAAGTGCTATTGTGTCAAAGTGAAAAACTAAATCAAAATTCAAATGCATTGACTGACCAATCAGGGTTGACATGTTGTTAAACAAAATCTAACTAAACCAATCAAATGCATTGAATGATTATTTACATTTGTAATTGCAGAAACAAAAGTTTACTAGAACCATAGGAACTTTTTCAAAATTATAACAGAAAATGGGATACATGCACTCACTGTCAAAATTATGGAGTCAAAGTGGATAGTGGAAATTCTTGAGTAAATTCCAGTCTCTTTTCTCTGCTGTCATTATTTGTCACACTTTAAAAGTAGTTAATTCAATCTCTGTATCCTATTTCAGATTTAAAAAGACGATATAACAATTACATTTTTACATTACATTTTTTCTCTAATTAGGGAATAGAATATACACAGTTTACTTGTGATACACAAACACATATGAATTATACGCACAAACACTGCTTTACGGGATAGATACACGTGAGGGCTGCTTAACTAATAAAAAAACAAACAATGCCAAAATAAAAATACCAGAATTTTCTCTTCTCCTCCATATTTCATTTTATGATTAATTAAAAGCAGAACATGTTAAATTTATAAACCTTTCCTATTTGTTCCTTATCCTGTGATTCATTTATATATATATATATATATATATATATATATATATATATATATATATATATATAAATACACACACACACAGTGTTATTAAGCTTATTTTTTTTTTCTTATTTGTTGGACTTTTATTGTAATCAAATGAAATGCACTTTTAAAATACAAATATCTAAAGTGTCCTAGCTTTAAGTTATGATCAATCACCTACTCAAAATTTACAATTTGAACTCCTTTCTTTTCCCCAATATACAACTTGTTAGAAGAACACTACAACCAACCATTTTGTATTGTCATTTCATGCCTCTTTTTATTATGTACCTCATGTAATCTAACTCATAAGTGCTTTGGATTTTTTTTTTTTTACTTAGTTGGATGTCACATGACAAGCCCCAATTGGAAGTGGGGGAGTTTTTGTTTTTGGAAAATTTTAGAGCAGAGATTTCTAAAAGTATGCGTTGATTGAAAGGTTTCAGCAAAATTATTTAAAACAAAGACTTTTCAGTTTTCTTGTAATTTAAAGGAAACAAAGTGGCTAATTTTTATCTTTTTATGCATTTATGGTTGGTAAAGATAACTTTCATTTTAAATAGACTGTCCATAAAATAATAAAAGCTCTCTCTTTAAATTGACATGCTAAGCAGCTTAGCAGCCATTGTAACCATTCTTAGCTATCAAATTAAGAAAAGTCATGGATTAAAAGTTGAAGAAAATTTCATTCTTAGTGATTTCTCTTCATAGGGTGCTTTTTGGTATTGTAAGAATTTCGATTTTGAAGCCTACTTGCATTCATCACCTTGTGATGCACCTGAACACATCTGTGATATTTTCTGGTTTTAATTGGATGTTTGCAGTATTTCAACTATCACTCAGTTGATCAAGCCTGTGTTGATCAAGCCTGTGTTGATCAAGCCAATGCTTGAATGGAGTTAGGTTACCTCATTCTCAGATTTCTTATTATTATCCACATCTATCCCAAAACAACTTTTGCTTTAGTGACCAACTTGATAGCCTTTCATCATCCTGTGTTCCAGTAATGCTCAGCATGTTGCAGGCTCCACACAGAGACCACCCTGTGAACAGTTTGTAACCGACCTTCATGGGTTTTGCACCTTTCTGACTTTCTACTGTTTTGGCATTCTACCACATTCTTCCACCATCTTGGTGTACTTTACATTCTTCCTCTCACTGGCCTCCTCAATTACAGAGTGGTCTTGTACAATGGAGCCAAGTGAATATTTGTGGTTTTTGACCACCTTGAATGATTTTCAGCTCAATTATAGAATTTGATTAATGTTATTGATACTTAGAAGGAAGAGTAAAACAAAATTTTCACATTTCTAATTAAAAAAAATAGGAGTCTAGGTCTAGAAACTGCAGTGAAAAGCCAAAATTCTTGAAAAGAGCTTGAATTTTGCATTTATATGATTTAAACTTCTTTCTTGAGGAGAATCAGTGCCAAAAATAGATTCTGCACTCCAAAAACCAAAGTCTGGATCATGATTTTCTGATAAACACATGAATTGTATCAAAAACTGATATTTGGTGCCTGGCATATTGTGCCAAAAGCAAATAATGATCAATTTAATGTATGAAAGGAGCTGAGATATCTTTCCTAGAATAATTTTCTTATATTTTGCGGATTTAACTTGTTTGGGATATTTGGGAACTTGCATTAAAAAACAGAAAAAAATTTGTCTTGGGTATTTTTTATTAATGTTATTTAAAGTTTGATTAAAATTAGAGACAAAAAAACAGGCAAAATATGGCAAAAATTAAATGAATTTGACTGGCTTTTGTGTAGTAGCCAACAAAATGATTGATATAGGTGATTTTAAAAAAGAAATAAGTGGGGAGGGGTGCATCAAGTTAAACCTGTTATTTATAACATCCATTTAAACAAGATTCCAATGACTTTCCTGATAAAAAGGTAGAAAAAGCAAAAATCCAGAACTGATAATCTCAAAATAAACTGTCGAGTGAGTGGCCATGGTTAAATGCAAAATAACAGAACTGTTCAACAAACACAATTAAAAAAGATTGCAATAAGAAGAAAAAAAGAAAAGGGCCAAAAATAATATAAAGCAAGCAAACAATATATGCAAAGCAAATTAACAGTAATAAGGCAAGGCAAAAGTAATAAAATAAAAAGTTCACAAACTAAGAATTGTGGTTGACACACAAAAGCAAATTCAGATAAATGAATGTAGCGTTCTGACTTGCTTCAAGACAAGACAGATCAGGACTGAGTCATATGAAACAGAACTGGCTTGTTTTATTGGTTAGGAAAAAAAAACCAGCATGCATTTGCATGTTTGTGCCTATAAATTGGGGAGGGGAAGTATTTTGTAATCATTCTATACAGGATTATTTTATTTTAGTTTGATGTTATTTTTAGTTTTGTTTTTTGGGTTCATCCCCTTCCCCATGATTTCATATATTTAATTTTTAAATATATTTGTGTAAGAAACAATTAAAAAAAAAATATAAGGACCTTTGAAATTTTTATGTCATGGGGATTTCTGTAAATTCCCTGTGAAGATGTGGTATTGGGGTATATGGTGAATTGAATGGTGATGGATAAGTTCTTATGGTGAATGAGCAAATTGTAATGGATGAATGGGTTGTGAATGTGATTAGCTAGGTCTAGGGTAGTAAGTATTGACCAGTCTCTCCTCACTTCCCCTTTGACCTTGTGTCACAATTGTTTATAAAATATAAGCAATAAATAATCATTCCATACAGGATTGGAACCAACATAAATTATTAAAGATGTACTAGTTTTGATTAACTTCAAATAATCATAACTTGACAAATATTTAGTTAGGACTAAGACCAGTTCTGAAATCCTGAGATATAATGCATATCATTTGGGAAATCTTCCAAAACTGCCAAATGTCTGCAAACCTACTCTGTAATATGGTCCTCCCAGAGAATTTTGAGCTCCAAGAAAATGATCTGCTTTGGAAGGCTTCTGAGATCAATATTATACCAGGCATTAATGTTGTTATGGCAACAGATTCTAAAACTTTCATTTCTCATTCTGTTGCTGCTAACAGGCCCAAGGAAGTGATTCTAGCAGCTGATGTTATTCTTTCCAAATGGGATAGGTTTTCACCATTGGTCAAAGGTGCGCTTGAAGTGGCTAATCCCACTACAGTGTCTGCTACAATGACTTTCGGGACTAAAATAGTGAGATAAAAATAGAAAGGCTGAAATTTAATTCTAAGTGTTTTAATTCTAACTTAATTATTGGTAACTAATATTTGATTAGCAAAATAGTGTTCTAATATAAAATTTAGACATTCACCATATATACTCAAGTATAGTACTTTTTTTATGCAAAAAAATAGGGAATCACACTATACATAGGTATTTTATTTATTTATTTGTTTTTTTGAAGTGATTATAAATCATACATTTTTGGTGACTGATTTGCAGGTAAATATTTTTCTGAATGGATTTGTGTTAACCATAATCTACCTGTAGGCCTACATTCTTATATTAGATTTGGTTAGCAGTAATGGTACAAGTAAGCTCCTTTGGCATTATGTACTGGCACAGAATTATGTACTGGTAAAATCCTGACAAAAAAGTTGTCATTGGGAAGCCAATACCTCAGCAAAGATGAATGCAAAATTGAGATAGGAAAAAATCTATTAATTCTTCATTTACATAAGATATTTGTTGATTTTAAGGGGCATACACAGTGGATGAGATTTTGCTCTTCATGTAGCAACAAAAGCAAGAAACTTAGGAGGCAGACCCAGGGTAAAGGAGCTACCATGGTCAGGCATGAACAAAAACAAAAGTATGGTATCTAAATCTTTTTTTTTTTTTTTTTCACCATTTTGGGATAGCTTTGTACAAAAAAGAATAAAGACAATTTATTTATTATAAAATATGTCCAGGATGATGCCCAGTACTGCAATATTTGACTACAGAATCGCTCAGAATCTGGGGTCATATTATACATGAGCTATATGAAAACATCAGGTTTTTCACAAAATATTCATGGGTCACACTATACATGAAGTAGGCTTATGCACAAGTATATATAGTATTCATGTCATCATTTTATTATTGCCAAAAGAAACTAAACATTTTTTTGTGATCTAAATAGTCATCCCTTGCAAGTATGTTTTTAGAGTTACTTTCATCTTTTGTGTTTTTAAGTTGTCAGATAGAGTAGATAATTTTGTCAAATTTATATTTTGCAACATTGTGTTTCTTTTTCCCAATTCCAGTTTTTTAATTAATTTTTTTTTTTTTTTTTTTTAAATGCAAAGCAATAACAGTGGAAAATAAAAAAAAAATAAAAAAAACCTGGGTTGTGGATTTAGATATCGCAAGTATTTTGACAGGGTTTGGCATGCTGACTTTCTCCACTAGCTCAAGGGCTACAGTGTCTCTGGCCAGATATTTGACCCAATCCAATCATTCTTAACAAATCAAGTAATAAAGGTTGTGTTGAACAGCCACACCTCTAGATCATTTCACATTTTCACATCTATCTAGGGTTCTATCTTTGGACCTTTCCTTTATTTTCTTAGCTTCATCAATAACTTTACTGATATCATCACTTCCCAACTAGGTATTTATACTGATGACACAGTTATTTACTCCTGTCTTAATAGTAAATTCAATAGTTCAGGCAAAGTAAAACTGGCTGATGCTCTCAAAAATTATCTTCAAACAGTTGTTAACTGGAGCAAGAAATGGCTTGTAAATGAAACAAAACAAAACTGCTATCTTTTACTCATTACAGTGAACTATTTTTACCTTCTATCAATATGGCTGATGCTAACTTCCAAGAGAGCAACTCACTGCACCTTCTTGGTCTCATGTTTTATACTGACATAAAATGGAATGATTATATTAAATCAATTGCTAGGAAAGTTGCTTCATGGTGTTATTCTAGACAATTCTTCTTGCCATAATCCATATTGTACATTTATAAACTACCATTTGTCCATGCATTGAATATTGCTGCCATATCTGATCTAGTGTTCCTGCTATATATCTCAAAATTCTTAACAAAACCCAAAGAAAGACTTGTAATGTTATTGGTCTTGACCTGGCATCTTTCCCACCACCATGATTTGGCTTTCCTCTGTCCTTTCTATAAATATTTTCATGGCACTTGTTCTAATGAGTTTTCCGCGTTAATACCTCAACTACAGGAATTTAAGCATGCTACCAGATTGGCAAGTAGGTCTTGAAATTTTACTGTTGAAATAGTAATATAGTAAAATAGTAATATATATATAGTTAATATGTAACTCTAAGTTCTATTCTAATACTCTTTTCTTGCACATCTCGTCTGTAGAACTCTCTTTCAATTTCTTGCTTCCCTGATACCAACAATCTTCAAAAATCTTCTGTCTTCATGAATTCTGTTCTTTCTCTTCACTAATGTCTTTTCATTCTCATCTACCCCCAGTAACCTCTTGCATCTTAGTGGCATTATTGCCTTGCTTGGGGTTAAATGATTAAAAAAAAATAAACATAATCCGTTTTGTTTGTATAGTGAGGAGTGTAGCCACACTTGAAAAAAACTCATCTGATTAATTTTAGTAAGAAAAAACGTGACACCTGCTAAAAGTAACATGTGAAAGTGATTAATTTAAAGCCCCAAGGTTGTTTTATATATATATATATATATATATATTATTAAATTAAGGATACTTTTCCTGTGTTTATTTTGTAATATAATTCTTAGATGTCCATCCTGAGATTAAAAAAATATCTATACTTTTATTCTGCTTGTTTGGATGTACAACTTTATCAGCTTACGATAAATTTAGTATCTGCTTACTTTCCAGCTCATCTAAAGTGGACTCAGTTAAATTTCTAACCACAATACAATAATTTTATGTGGGAAAGAGTTGTGAAAATCAATGGAGAGGAAAGAGTGTGATAAAGCAAAGAATGCTAGCAAAAAAAATCCCCAAAGAAAACCAGGTGAAAGGAATATATATATATATATATATATATAAAATAGGAAAGAACTGGTTAGGTAAATAATCCAAAGTTCTTTAGTATTTTTGTTATTATTTTTAAAAAATAGTGCTCGATACAAAAGTAGAGCATAAATATAATTATTTATTTAAAAATATGATTCCAACACGCTACATATGTAGCATATTGGAATCATATTTTTAAATAAATAATATGTATATACACACACCTACAAAAAAGCCCAAGAAGTTGTGTGTGCGTAATAGGGGAAAGAGGTGGGAAAAGACAAAAACAAAGGAAACTCATACAGAGACTGGCTTACTGGTTGGATATAAAGAGACAATGGGTGATACATTAAAAAAGTGTGAAAAATTATGTACATAAAAATAGAGAAAAATAAAAATAAGATGCTGTCAAAAATATTTGTGAATTTCCCCACCTCCCACCCCAATATTAGATTAATCAATGTTTGTGTATTATTTATATAAAATGTGGCTGGGTAATTAAGATTGTAAGGGATAAGGGAGAAAAATGAAGATACAGATAAACATTAAGAAAGGAGTAGACACATAATTTAATGGAGGGTCATGTGTGTCAACATGTATGGAATTTCATTAGGCCCAACTCTCTTAAAAGTGATACTACCAATAATTTTTGTTACATTTAGTGAATGAAATGTATATAAATGATAGGTATATAAATGATACAACTTTTAGCGGACAGAGGTAGTAAGTAATAATAGTTTTTACTTTTAGTATATGAAATATTTTCTGAAATAGTTGTTATATTTGTAAATAAAAATATAACAAGATAAATGCTATGTAATGAAGATGAAATAGTTTATTAATCCAGTGCTTAAAGTCATTCATTTTAAAAAACAATTAGACATACAACAATTTCTCAGACCAATGATTAAAAATGTATTCATGCAGATGAATCCTTTAGATCTTAAATAGGTCTATCCTTCATCAAATCCCATAGACTGGCAATATATAATCACAAAGAACTTTACCAAATAATAAAAACCATATCACTTACAGAGTTCCAACAGCAGCAACAACTAAAATGGATAGTACATGTAATTAGAAGGGAAGTAATGATATAATGAAAATGTTGATTCTCCACACTATGAAAAACAGTTTAGAAGGAAATTTCTATCATTATTAGAAAGAGAAATAACGGTAAACTTGAAGTTCTGAAAAACTGAGATTTGATTTTATAAATTTCAGTCGATAGTTTGTCAATGTTTCTTCTGTGGAAATGGCTAATTTCACCATTACCATTAAATAATTTACATTTAAACATTTTCTTTTTTAATATTTGAAATAGCATCAGACTTATATTTAATGTTGTTTAGTAGCCAATTCTCATGTTGAAGTTTTTATTTGTATGCATAAGCATAAGAATTTTAAGTATCATTTATCATTTGTGTTTTGCTTTGCATATTCTTAAACATCTATCCATGTCATTCATTAGAATATCTAAAAAGACTTGGTGTAATTTTGGAAATTTTGATTTTTACTTACCTTTTAAATGTTTTCCTTTGTGATGCATCAGATTATTTTAAAAAACAAATACTTTTGTCATCTTTAAAATGTAAGAAACCAAAATTGCCAAGACATAAACATGCACATTAATAAGAGTTAGAAATAATCAAAAGAAATATATTCATATAATAATAATTATTACTAGGTAGGCATGGTAAATGGCTTTAGATGAATAAAAAAAAAGCACTTTCATAGTTTTATTTTAAATTTATTACATTTAAACAAAATTTTATTCATGAAATGTTCATAGTATCATAAAAGTTGGAAACCACTAATTGCTAAATATTGGTTTGTAATCCCCTGGTATTCAAGTTAACAGTACTAATTAAAAATACACATTTCTCTGTATGAATAACATACATTTTTAAACTTTAACTTTTTCACTTATTCTAGAAAATGAAATATTATTGAATCTTGTGTACTTAAGTATTTTCTCAATATTGATTCTTTTCATTTGATTTAGAATCTCAGGTGGAGAATTTATTTGATTTTTGGTGCAGACTAGCAATTTTAGCAAGATGGTTTTGTGATCTATTCTCAGGTGATATTAATATCTCTATTTTTGAGACATCACAGAGAAAATCCTATTTGTGACCTGATGACAAGAAGAGATATAATTCTTAATGCAATATTTATTATGAATGCAAGACTAAATTTTCTGGACATGAAAAAAATTATCCACTTCTGAATTCCATCAAATTAACATTAACTGAATCAAGGGCATGTGGTTTCAGGTCTCTCTTTAAGCATTTGATCTCCTTTTTTGCAAGAGTGTGAGAGATTGTTACTCAGAACTTACAGGTTGGGTGTTTGTGTGTGTGCCCTTAATTTATTTACTTGTTTATGTTGGTGCACTCACCAACATCCTTCAAGGCCTAGTTCTGCGTGTGACTGCTTTTAGGCCATCTCCTAGGTCCTTTGGGGCTCCTAGGTTTTTTGACATTCTAAGGTGATACTTACATTAATATCTCTTAGAGTGAACCTATTGGGGTCACTACAGATATACTCTTAAGTCAAGGTTTCTGATGGACATTAAATTTGACTTTAGACATTTAGTATTTCCTGACATGAATCTCCTACTACAATGATGTATTTCATCTCTTTTAACAACATTACAACTACATTCCAACAATCAAATTAAGATACCCATTTTGTTATAAAATTTTCACAGAAATATATTTATTGTTTAATTTCAGAATGTTTTAATCTTTTAATATGTCACTTCATTACACTTTCTACTCTGTTACATAACTCTCAGCATCCATATTTAGCATTCTCTCTCTTTTTCTAATTTTTCTATTTTCTCTTTCTTCCATTTCTTACTATTTTTTATCTTTTTTCTATTATATATTTATAAATATAAAATTTATACAACTCCATTTCTTTTTAAATTAATATTTTTAGCATTCATTACATAAAGTTTTTAGACAAAAAGAAATTCCTTGAATATTTTTGTTTTAGTTGCTTCAGTCTCCCCCTTTTTGTCCTATTTTGAAATACGTTATAAATTCTTTGAGATATTTTTATCTGAATTAACCATATAATTTTTATTACATTTTTATAGACATTTTTATTAATTGGTGCCAACCAGTGTTTTGTTGTTAACAACTATTTGATTAAAAGAATATTTTATTGATTTGAGAGAGAGAGAGAGAGAAAAAAACAAGTGACTTTGTTTTTGTTCATTCTGTCCCAGTTTATTGCATCTCCCAGTCCCACACTTATTAATTAATTAATTAATTAATTAAATATTATCAATAAAAAAAATTTGTTTCTCAAACCCAACAAGCTTTTCTATAACTGTTATATCTAGAATTATATTTTTGCCAATCTATTTTGAATGCAACTTTGTGTATTGTGTAATTCGTCTTTGTTAATAATCCTCTGAAGTTCAGGAAGTTTTAACTAAATCAGATAAAAAGCTTATGTTTAAATAATTAATAGGAAATGAATTTTATTTCAAAAGACTAAAAAAATGTATCACTCTTCATTAAAATTTGACTGGAAATGTTATAGCTTGTTATTGATTCTAATTCATCCATTTCCAAAACATTTGTCTTCTTTTTTTTTCCTATTAACTGATCTGTATTATAGTGGCCAACGGCTATTGTGCATTTTTATCAGAAAATAGATTAACAATTTCATTTGAAGAGACACAGGCTTTCAAGCAAAAGAAATCTGGCAAAACCATAAAATAGTATGAATGTTTGCATACATGCATGTGTAATAAAAGAATTTCAGTTTCTGTATCAAAAAAGCAATTCAAAAATTGATTAAATATATAAATAACCTTCAAATTACAATTAGAAAAGTGAACAAATTCCATTTAATTTTTTTTTTGTTGACTATATAGTACTATATATGATCTCTCATTTCTCCATATTTTATTGTATGAAAAAATGAGAAAGTCTTTCAAATTGTGTGTGTATGTGTATATATATATATATATATATATATATATAAGTAATTTATTGAGTCTAGAAGTATCCTTAATCCTTAATTTCTATCATATATATGTGTGTGTGTGTTTGTGATGATCTGACGCTTGGCTGGTTTGGGTGAAAACCTGATTTACCACGGAACCATTTGTGACACTAACCCGTCTGGTTGTCTTGGTCGCGGTCGATATCTGGTTAGATTCGATATCAGCTTTGTCGTTCTCAGCTCGCCTCCAACGTCTGGTTACCGAAGTAACTGCTTTGATTTCTAGTCTAACCTACCCACGTTGTGACTTTGATCTTAGGTAGACAAAATCAATCAGGCATCTGGCCATAGTGCAAGCTGAATCCGGGGTAAAGGTGATACTGCACAAGTGTATGTAAAAGAAAAAGAATGAAGCAAACTCAGGAGGTTCAAATGTATTGAGAAATAACAAGTATCTTTATATCTGTCTGCTGAATACAGAAGTGCGTCTTTCTCCAGCCCGCTTCTATGAATTTGTGATACTTTTGCGTTTCTTAAGCGAGTCTTGATATCTTTTTGGTATCTTCAGTCAATATTCATTAAAACTTGTGTTGGTGGTGTAAGTCTAAGTCGGACCTCATTAAAACTTGCTTTTGGTTAGATGTCTAAGTCGGAAGGCATGGAAATCTTTCGGTCAGTTCCTGCGAGGCTTGTCTCTGAGCCCAACAGCTCTCTGTCAACCTGTCTCCGATTATCAACCCAACTCTACTCTGAACGCCTGGGGACATTCGTTTATAAGGACATCGACCAAAACAGGGTTGGGGCCTGTCGTGGTTTGGGTTCTTCGATAATTCCAAATCCCCAATAAGGATTCTCTTTGTCTTCGGACAGGAAAATTTATCACTTCCCATTTTTGGAAGTCAATTACTTTCTGTTTTAGAGGGGTTCTCCCCCTTCTGTGAGGAGAGGTCAGAGGAGAATTATCCTCCTAAACTCTTCCTTTCTCATATTGGTATCTCATACCAATCCCTTCAGTGGGCATCAACAAGTTTCCCTTCATATATTCACCTCCGCCTATCACCCATGCTACCACTTAGCCAATGATCTCTTGATGGTGTGGGTGTGGCTAGACTGGCATTAGGTTACATTATCACTCAAAAAAAAATTATCTTCCTTTTTCTTTCTTTCTTTTCTATCGGCCAGAATTCTTGTGAATCGCACATTGCGGCCATTAATTTTTTATCTTATCCTGGGGTCACCTAGAATTCATTAGCGGAATTCTCCGTCGACTCATTAATTACCACAGACAACTTTTAACTGGGTGGTCATTTACCACCTGAAGACCAAATCTCTTTGTCTTTCTCGTCTCAATATTATCGCATTTCCAGATGCCTGTTCTCGATGACAGAAAGTCTGTCATTAACAGTTTCAACAGGCAGTAACAATGACCATATCAAGGTCTGTATTCATACGGCTGGCTTTCTTCGTCAGAATCCAAGATAACCGAATTTCGATTACTTCGGCCTACATGCAGCTGACTGAATCGAAATTTTTATTATTGCTACATGTGGTGAAATTGTTATTCTTTACCTGTATTCTGTCTCCCTTGGCGCGTCACTCTCTTATCATGACATTAATTAATTCCGACAAAATCTGAAACTTGCTTCTCTCACAAATTTTCTCTCTTCTGCGAAAAAATATCTTTCTTTGTAAATGAAAATAAAATCTTTACCCATTTTTCTTTTGTTGAAAAAAAAAATGTCACTCGGTATGTCTTTCGTTATAGCTCTTTCTCGCCTTAAGTATTTCTCGTTTTTAATTTCCATGCTTAATTAGTTAGCCAATTACCATAGCTAAATAGTGTCACACACATGTGTGTGTGTGTGTGTGTGCTGTGAGTCCCAGCTAATTGAAAACTAATTATAAACAAAAGCAAAAATATCTTAATAACAAAAGTATTGCACATGTTCCACTTGTAAAAACAGTTAAAACTTATTCAATGAAACTGACCCTGCAACCACAGAAGTGACCTCATTCTTGGATCAGGTGCTTCTTGTTCATGTTGGCCATTACATCCACTATGGTGACTTTCAAAGATTCTTTGTATTATGAAACTGTTGGTTGTTGTTTCTCTCTTGATGATGTCTCAAACATGATCATCCAGAATATTAAAACGCTAGGTGACATGGCAGTGGGTGAATTAATCATGGATATTCTTGGACAGCTGCACCTGGGCACTTAGCCAACTTCTTGAAAGTGGTTACCTCCAAGTTGTTAGGATTGGCAACTTGTCATACAAATGCAACATACCTTTTCATTTCCTGTGTTAGATAAAAAGCTGTCATGTTAATTCTCTCAATAGGTCTGAAAGCGAAACAAGAATGTCCAAATTTAGTGCCTATTGAATTGTTCTTCTTCCATTTATGATATACTAAAGATAAATTCTCAAATACTTAGTGGATCCCATTTCAAAGCTATATCTTTCAGTGATGTACATCTTATGGATTATGCAAGAAATTAAAAAGGAAGACTTGAAAGGAATTTACCATCAGATTTTTTTTTTTTTTTATATATATATATATGTGTTGGCTTACATATTAGATACTATAATTAAGTACATAATACCAGAAAAAAATATCATCTGGAAAGAGGCACATTTAGAATTGGAATTTTTTTTAATTCTGGAACGGTCGTGTCTGTGTGCTTATTAAGAAGACTTAATTTACATCTCACAGACCATAACTAAATTAGGACTCATTTAAACACAAACCTACAAAACTCCATCAGAAACATACTTGTGGAAAATATGACTATAATAGCCTCATCCACATGTAAAATAATGGCTAAAAATAATGAAAGCATTAATAATAAAAAAAGAAAAAACCAACACTCAATAATATCAACTATTAACATGGCTATAATATATGCTGACCTTGTTTGGAAAACAAAAAAACATTCCCATCACATATTTATATATCTACATATTCACATATTTATCCATCTACATATTCAGTTAAAAATAAAAATAACATACTTAATAATGGCTAATAGAATAGCTGAAAGTACTCAGATATATACCATATATACTCATGGATAGGTCACCCCCACCAGATAGGTTTGCTCCCCTAATTTATGGCTTAATAATGAATGATTTACTGTTGACTCACATTAGGTTTATAATACCCAGAAATTCATACCCAGATGTCCTCAAGGACACATGGCACAGTGGATAAAGAGACCCAAAGTGTGTGAGTTCAATACCCGGTTAAGGCAGTGGAGAAATTTCATATCAGATAACTGATAACTGACATCCATCAAACCTGGCACGTAGAACTAGAACAGTCTACCCCAGGGATCGAAATAAAGGGTTCAGTTGAAGAAAGCCGGAGCGTACAACAGCCGAAACGTTGTGACAAATATAGCGACAATAGTCCGCATAATGTAAAGACTCACAGATAGGTCACACTATAATCTGGGGAGTTACACAGCCCCTTTTAAATGTAAGAATTATCAGATATCTACCTTTATTTCAAAACTTTTGATTATTAATACACTTTTGCAGTTAAAATACATCATGTAAACAAAAAGAAGTAACTGTTGTACCAGTATTTTTATATTTACTGCATATTATTTTTATGTTGACTCAAGTCTACAAAAAAAATTAAAAAATAACTACAAAAGAAAATGTTATGGTACATTTAGAAAAAAAGTGTTTATGTATTTATATATCAAGTTACAGTTTTAAAATTCATTCAGAACTGAATCCACAACTTTAGTGTCTATGGCTATCATTTCCGATTTTTCAGAAATCATGATGACAAGGAAGTGTTGTTTTACATTTATGTCGAGCGGATAGGTCGCACCCCTAATATTTTGTGAAATTTTGGGGGGAAAAAAGGTGCGACCTATCCGCAAGTATATACGGTAGAATATTTATATATCAAGTTACAGTTTTAAAATTCATTCAGAACTGAATCCACAACTTTAGTGTCTATGGGTATCATTTCCGATTTTTCAGAAATCATGATGACAAGGAAGTGTTGTTTTACATTTATGTCGAGCGGATAGGTCGCACCCCTAATATTTTGTGAAATTTTGGGGGGAAAAAAGGTGCGACCTATCCGCAAGTATATACGGTAGAATATTTATATATCAAGTTACAGTTTTAAAATTCATTCAGAACTGAATCCACAACTTTAGTGTCTATGGGTATCATTTCCGATTTTTCAGAAATCATGATGACAAGGAAGTGTTGTTTTACATTTATGTCGAGCGGATAGGTCGCACCCCTAATATTTTGTGAAATTTTGGGGGGAAAAAAGGTGCGACCTATCCGCAAGTATATACGGTAGAATATTTATATATCAAGTTACAGTTTTAAAATTCATTCAGAACTGAATCCACAACTTTAGTGTCTATGGCTATCATTTCCGATTTTTCAGAAATCATGATGACAAGGAAGTGTTGTTTTACATTTATGTCGAGCGGATAGGTCGCACCCCTAATATTTTGTGAAATTTTGGGGGGAAAAAAGGTGCGACCTATCCGCAAGTATATACGGTAGAATATTTATATATCAAGTTACAGTTTTAAAATTCATTCAGAACTGAATCCACAACTTTAGTGTCTATGGGTATCATTTCCGATTTTTCAGAAATCATGATGACAAGGAAGTGTTGTTTTACATTTATGTCGAGCGGATAGGTCGCACCCCTAATATTTTGTGAAATTTTGGGGGGAAAAAAGGTGCGACCTATCCGCAAGTATATACGGTAGAATATTTATATATCAAGTTACAGTTTTAAAATTCATTCAGAACTGAATCCACAACTTTAGTGTCTATGGCTATCATTTCCGATTTTTCAGAAATCATGATGACAAGGAAGTGTTGTTTTACATTTATGTCGAGCGGATAGGTCGCACCCCTAATATTTTGTGAAATTTTGGGGGGAAAAAAGGTGCGACCTATCCGCAAGTATATACGGTAGAATATTTATATATCAAGTTACAGTTTTAAAATTCATTCAGAACTGAATCCACAACTTTAGTGTCTATGGGTATCATTTCCGATTTTTCAGAAATCATGATGACAAGGAAGTGTTGTTTTACATTTATGTCAAGTGGATAGGTCGCACTCCTAATATTTTGGGACATTTTTTGGGCAAAAGTGTGACATATCCACAAGTATATACGGTAGAATATTTGGACAATCTTTACACACTTTAAGTCCAGAAAAGAAAATACCTGTAAGAATGCAAGAAAAATTGAATAAAAATCTTAACTTCAGTTGTCTTTAATAAAACTTCTATAAAAGAGGGATTGCTACCCAAATACACAATTTTAACTCTAGATATAGCAAGCAACACATACCAACCTTATAGAAAACCAAATACTAACCCCTTATATATACACCCGGTCAAACCACCCTCCATCCATAATTAAACATATACCCTCATCAATAGAAAATAGAATTAGCATTAACTCCGCTAACAAAGAAATATTCCAACAACACAATAACTTCTATAACGCTGCCCTAAAAAATAGTGGTTACAAAAATGCAAACATTAACTAGAGAAACAATTGCACTAGCCAGAAGAAAAAAAACAGGAAAAGAAAAATCATTTGGTATACCCCTCCGTTCAACCAAATGGTTAGTATTAAACTAGGACAGAAATTCTTAGCTTTAATTGATAAACACTTCCCCACCAATAGTAGGCTTAGTAATATATTTAATAAGAACACCCTAAAATTGAGTTACAACTGCACTGAAAATCTAGAAAGTATAATAAAAAAACACAATAATAAAATCCTGAACCCATGCCTGAATAGTATTAATAAAAATTCTACACTTAAATCAGACAATAACAGTGAAACATTGTGTGATTGTAGAAACCCAGAAGACTGCCCATTAAAAAATAAATGCTGCATCAAATCTGTGGTATACCAATTTACTATCTCATCCACTGAGAGTCCTAATACTAATATGATATACATTGGGTCCACGAAGAATGAATTTAAAGCCAGATGGAGGCAGCATAAGTGCTCTTTCAACAATATAAATAAAAGAAATCAGACTTCTCTGTCTGAATATTTTTGGCATCTGAAGGAAATAAATAGGACACCTAAAGTAAAATGGAAAATTATAAACAGGACTAGAACTTGTAAAACTTGGGATGACCCATGCCCTTTGTGCCTCCATGAGAAACTGCACATTATTAAGTTTCTAAATAATAAAAATCTATTAAACACTAGACATGAGTTAACGTTTTTTTGCCGACATCATCAAATTTATGCATTGAATAATTAGCTTAAAAACAAACAAACAATAAAATAACTTTTATAATCCATAGCCCAAATAAATAGTTTAAAAATAGATAACCCTTTATGAAGTCATCAAAAAACAAATGTTACAGCAGTTTTTATATGCACAAATCCCTTTCATAAAGAAATAAAATAAAAAAAATAAATAAATCTCCATAGACACGTAAACCAGACTAGGTGAAAACATTTTCCGTTTTAAATTTAGACACCCCCACCTTACCCTGACTTGACATCTATGAAAGTAACTCTATACTGATACAAATTATTAACACTCAACATCCCTACCTATTTAAACAATTCGCCCTGGCTGTTACCATGGAAATTTTGATTTCAATTATGAATATGCTATTAAAACACATAAATTTCAGAAATAAATTATTCCCAAAAAAATTTCGCTTGAAGATGGAACAGAGCTTACTTTAATTTAATTTAATTCAAATAATTATATTGAAGTTTTCGGCTCTTGTTTTGAAACATGAGACCTCTTATGTAGCGTGTTGGAATCATATTTTTAAATAAATAATTATATTTATGCTCTACTTTTGTATTGAGCACTATTTTTTAAAAATAACAACAAAATACTAAAGAACTTTGAATTATTTACCTAACCAGTTCTTTCCTATTTTCTATATATTTTCACATATATATATATATGTATATATATATATATATATAATGAAAATTAATGACCAAGTGTAAACTTTTTTTCATGTGACATGTTTCATCCTTTAAGACTTTATCATACTAAAGTAATGTTTATATTGATGCAAACATACACATAAAGAGGAGCAGGTGCTGAAATTTGAAACTTAATTTTAATTTGTTTCTTGTTTGGTTATATATTTAGTTTCTTTTTCTTTGTTTTCATCAATTGTGTTATAAAAAAAAAATTAAATTTAAAAGTTTAACATTTCAGCATCTCCCTCCATTTTGTGCATGTGTAAACATATCAACATAAACATTGCTTGATTCCAATAAATTTTTAAAGAACAAAACTCATCACACAAAAATATTTTCTACTTTGTCATTAATTTTCCTAATATTATTCTGGTATATAAAAATGTATATATTGTTTTCTTCCACACGCACACGTGTTTGTGTGTAAAATTTCAGATATAATATATCTGTAAAAGTACAATAGAAATAAGACAAAAGGAAAACTTATCTTAGCTGACACATTTTGTCCTCTGAAGGACTTTATCAAGGCAAATGCAAGGATTTTATTTTGTAACAACTATTTATATACAAGAGCAAAAATGTTATTGCTTTTTCAAAATTTTTAAATTTAAAAATGCTCATTCATTAGGTTAGCTGAAAAGTTTAGGCAAGCTATGGAAGACACCAAGTGACATAAATCAATGTCTAATAAATGAAAGATTAATACTGGGTGGGTTGAATAAAGACTGGAACATAATTTATTACCATACAAATAAATTGTAAGTGATATTATAATCTATTTGTATAGTAATAAATTAGTAAATGAGAGATAATAAAATTACTCGTGTGCTTTATTATTTGATGTCTAACTGGTAGGAACGTTGTGACACAGTTGATTTATCACCGAATTAAGTTTTGGCACAAATATTGATAGACAGACAACAAATATCAGTTTTCAGAGATTTTAGTTTTTCAAAACAGGTTGTTTTTTTTATCTTTTTAGGCTAAAAACTGTTCTTTTTAATATAATTAGATTGTTTTTTAATTTCATTAAATCTGTTGTAAAATTCAAACATTGCAACACAGCTGTTTAAAGAAATGCCTTTGTTTTTTCAATACTTTTGATTCTTTTATTTCTCTATCAAGTAAATTGTAAAAGTTTCTTTTTGAATATCTTTCTATATCTCTGAGATGAGGTATGATTACTTAGAATATTTATCTTATTCAGACTGTTATCCTCATCTTCATTGCTATATTCACGTTTCACCCATTGTACGCTCTTTTTGGAATATAATTATTCTGACAGGATAAAATTCATCACTGCAGATCATTTTATAGAATTGAAATTGAATGTATAATAAGGATCTCATAAAAATTTCTCCCTCTATTTTTAAAGCAATTTTAAAGTAATCTGTCCTAGTTTAATTTTCTAAAACTATATTTAGTTAAAATGCAAAACAATGGCTGTATTATAGAGGCAGTTTTTTTTTTCTGTGATAGCTGCTACTATCAATTTGAAACTTTCCCAGAAGACTAATCAAAAACCAATAGTATTAATAAAAGAAAAAGAAAAAAAATATTATCACAAGTTCATTGCTTAATTTATTTTAAAAATACTACAAGATATTTCCATGAAAAGTTGATATGTATTTTTTAATTTTGAGTCTTTTGGATAAGACTTGGATGTTTTCAGTTCATTAGTGATTACAAAGATGACTGACAGTTTTCAGAAGGGGATAATTCTTGCAAGTATTAGGAGCATGATGGAGCTTACAAAGAGCTCTTAGTATAAAAGTGTAGTTACTAATGTTTTAGTTCATAGTAATAATAATAAATAACAAAAGCTAACTAAGGAAATTGGATTTAACTATCAAAATTGTATTAAATTTTTTGTTACATATATATCTATGATAAATATATAAGAAAATATGGCCGATTTAAAGTGAAGAGATACAAATCTCAAAAATGACTTGCAATCTGTTAACTGCTGCAAGGAGTGGCTTGTTAATTTTAACACCTCCAAAATGAAGCTGCTCTTTTTTAATCGGCTGAGAAAACCTTTTTTGCCTTCCATCAGCATGACTGATGCTAGCCGCCAGGAGAGTGACTCCTTGTAGATACTCAGACTAATGTTTTTCACTGACATGAAGTGAAAAGATTATATTGAATCCATTTCTAGCTCTACTGCTAGGAAAGTTAGTTAACTATGTTGTGCTAGACAATTTTTGAACCAGAATTTATCTTACATATTTATAAGATCATCATTAGTCCTTGCTTTGAATATTGCTGCCACATCTGGTGCTCTTGCTATATATTTAAAGATTCTTGATAAATACCAAAGAAGAACCTGCAATGTTACTGGTCTTGACCTGGCATCTCAGCTTCAGTCACTTTTTCCATACCATAATGTAGTTTCTTTGTGCCTTTTCCATAAATATTTTTATGATAATTGTTCTGATGAACTTTCCTCTATAGTACATAGACTTTATAAATTTAAGTGCAGTACTAGATTGGCAGCTGGGTCTCATCATTTTACACTTGAAATGGTTAAATATAACTGTAAATTCTATGTTAGCAGTTTCTTCTATTGCACTTCTTGCTTTTGGAACTCTCTTCTAGCTTTTTCCTTCCCAATCAACATTGATCTTCAAAAAATTAAATGCAATGTCAATTATTATCTTCTGTCTTCTTAATTTCTGTTCTTTTATTGTTCTCACTCTTTAATAATGTCGGGGGGTTTTTTTATGGGGGGGCGGTCTCATATTCTCTAACATACAATAAACCCTTATATTATTGCCTTGCTTGTGGCAAAATTATTTAAAAGAAAAAGAAAGTCTCTAATAAGTGAACTTCAACACTGACATATATGAAAGAGCATGCAAAGCTAATTTTTAGGATATTTTCAGCCTATTTTATTTTAAACTCAACATTAAATATATTCCTTTTCTAATAATGAGAAAATACTGGCTGTAACTGAATCTTGTATTTTCAATATCATTTCTTAATTTGACTACCATGTGTTTTCAGGAAGAAAGCAATCATGACTTTGCAAAAATTTCTTTTCTTTTTATTTGTGAATTACTAAAACTTCTTGGTGATGAAGATAACTGGATGGTTCTCTTTAGTATTAAATACAGAATTTTCCTTCTCTCAGTCTGGTTGCCACCCAAGATAAGAGAGCTCAGTCTACCTGACTATTTAACCAAAGTCTTGAAGAAGAAGAAACTGATTCATGCCTTTCCCAAATGTATTCGTGAAAGAATGAATACAAAATGATTTTCTGCCCAAACAATGACAAAGAAGTGTTGATTGTAATTATACAATTCAACTTATATAAAAAATAGACTGACTATTGTATGCTATCAAAACTGAATGAATATATGTGTATATAAGTATCATTTCTGGTATTTAAAAAGATTAGCTTGCTTCAAAGCTGTAACTATAAGTATTCAGCATTTATAAAAAATGTTAATTTTAAGATTTAAACTCTCAAGATATAACTTTGTTTTGAAAAAGTTTTCATTTTTTTGTTTACCTAATTTAAAAAAAATCTTATTTCCTAACAAAAAGCATTTGTTAATTTCTGTGTTCAACTGATATTTTTTTCTTATAACTTCTAAAAAATTCATAAATCCTTCAAATATAATATTAGAACATTATTTTATTTAATAGTTCAGTGCATTTTTGTTTGTAAGATACAAAGCACTGGATAGAATTATTCTAGTCTGGGATTGAAAAAATGTTAATGTATGAATAAAACCAATGTAATTTTCAATGACATTAAAGTAAAAGGAGTAATGACCTATGTATAACAAACCCAAGAAATGACCTATGTATAATAAACCCAAGAAATATTTGTCATTGCTAAAGATCTTGCCTTCAGTGTCAAATTATTTTTTGTAGTAAAAGTAATGAATACAAACTGATGAATAATATGTATATGAAAAAAGCAAGCAGACTTGACTTGATCTGACATAAACTGTAAGATTAATTACATGAGGTCAAAAGGAAAAATTAATCATTGTTACTGTTTGCTACAGAAACCACTTAATTCACACTGAGAATGAAATTCTAGATAAAAGCTTCAACTAGCAATATTTAGAATGTAAATTCAGAAAAGACAAAACTTGTTTGTAATGACTAATTAAGAATAATTATATTTTCATTTCTAACAGCATTTTTTCTTTAAATATAATTCATGTATCATTTAAAAAAAAACATTTACCCAAATGGCTACTCTTAATATGGTACCAGTATTGTAATAATGTCATATAGTGGTAGAATTTCAGCCAAACCAAATATTTGTGTACTCAAAAAAGAAAAAAAACAAATAAACAATATTAATAATGCCTTCTTATGGATTAGCCACTTCTGACTTTTTTCTTTTATGCCATGTTCCTTTAGGATGTAGGTGAACATGGCTCTCCGCATATTCTGTTTTTATCTGAATTGTCATGCATTCTTGGGAAAGATAGTGGAGTGGTTTCCCATTGTCTTCTCCACAGTTTGTAATTCAGTTTTCCTTCTCTTAGACGTGTTGCCACCTAAGGCTAGAAAGCCCAGTTTACTCTGCTAGATGAGACATGAATTTATCCCTTTATTCTCAGCTATGGATTATTTAATCCATAGCTGGGAATAGACACACAGACAGATTCAGGGGAAAATGAATGCAATAGACTAAACTGGAATTTGAGCTCAACTTGCCAATTCCTCTTCCTCTGCTGATATCCGTTACACTACCTGTACATCTTGGTGCGTGGAGGTGTGGTATCCAGAAGCAGCCAGACCAACATTTATTTGTTGTTTTTACTGCAACTTTGTGATTATTTTTGCAAGATAGCTTGTGACCAAGATATACAAAATCAGTCACTTTGTTAATGTGTTTTTTTCTTTTTCTTGAGTAACATTGGGAACTTTCATATTTTCTTCACAGAACTGCTAAGAAAAATTAACAATGAAAGTTCCCAATGTTACTCAAGAAATTGATGAAGTGACTGATTTTGTGTATCTTGATCACAAGCTTATCTTGCAAGAACAGCCAAGGAGTTGCAGTAAAAACAACTAATTTAATTTGTTTTTAATACATTCATGTCTGTAAGATTTTTGTGCAGAAGAAATCTACTTAGCTTCAAAAAGGCTGAGTGCATGCATCTGCTGCATAATACAAAAAAACACTAGGACAGACTCATTCTTTTATTTATAACAGAAAATGATTGATGGAATAACCCGTATCTGCCTGCCTTCAAAAGCATATCAAGTCAGTAGTAATGAACAAGCAGGGGGAGGCAACTACTAGGAGAATAGATTTGCAATTATTTGCATATGCATATTTGTGACAATTAGCTTTATTTTATGCTACAATTTTACTCATATGAATTTTTTTTTTTTTTTTTTTTTTACCAGCCTTTGATTTTTCCCACTCCACAACTTTATTTGTCCCTTACCTTTAGTGAACAAGCTTCTTGATTCTGCTTATCAGCAGAATACAACAGTGGCTCTTATTTTTCTGTGGATTGGACAGGTCCTACTAACATAATTTTGTTTTAGTTTGAATGTTTTGTTTTATTTATTTTCATCCCTGCCCCAACAGTTTTATATATTTTTGTAAAAACCAAAATTTTTAAAATAATGGAAAAAAAATTGTACATATCCAAATTTTTATATCATGTAGTTTTAGTAAGTAAACTGTGAATATGTGGTATTTTGGTAAATGTTGGATTGGGTGAAGATGGATGAGTTCTTTTGGTGATTGAGTCAATTGTAAGAATGAATGAGTTGTGAATCAGATTAGCAAGACCAGCCTTTTCCTACTTCCCCTTCAGCCTCTCCCCACTTTCCCTTCAGCCTTGTGCCACATGAAATGTGCTTCATTTCAAAATAAATTCTCCTCTTAGAAGTATTTTTTTCTTTTTAAATGAATATAAAACCTGTTTATTCTTTCATAGTGTGAAAATGAAAATCTAAAATATCTTAAGGTAAGAAAGTTAACAGTATCCAAAAAAAACAATTTTTTATACTAAGTTTGTCAGTGTATTTTGCTTATTTTACAATTATAATTTCAATAAAACTTTCTCATTGAAAAATTAATTAAAAGCTTTCATCTTAAAGTATCTTTTTTCATATTTTCTTCAGATTGAAAGTTTTATGACTTAGAACATATTTTTTAAATCAATTCACTCCAAGCAAGGCAATAATGGCACTAAAATGCAAAGGGCTACTGGGACTGAAAGAAAATTTAAAGACTTTAGAAGGACCTGGAAACCCAAGCCTAAACCTCTACTCTTGTTCAAAAGATCAGAGAGTAGTATGAATCTGGCGATAAACAAACCTATCTACTCCTATTGAGAAGAAAAATAAAATAATTAGAAAATAAAATTTCCAAGTTCAGTTGGAAACATTAGAAGTATAGAGTATAAAGTAGACTTTAGAATTGCATTTCTGGTTCCTTCTAAATAGGAAACAAGGGAAAAAGAAACTCTACTCCTGTTAAAAAGACTTGGATGGAGTGTGAATCTACTCTTATTATTCATGTTTTCTTATGGCTATCACATTAGAAAAAACATTGTATTTACAGTATTTGCATTTTGTTTTTTAATAAACCTAATGTTAATGTGTGTTTTCTGTCGGAGATCACCTTTACTCAGTTTGGACTAGCCCTGTAAAATCACAAGAGTATGGGGCTTTAAAAGACCAATTATTAAAAGTTGGGAGAGTTTGTTGAAAGTTAATATCAAAAGTTTATTCACAATCTACAACTATCTTATTGATAAACTAGCTGTATGTTATTGTAAAGATTGGTGAGGGAAAAGGATATTCCATTCAACATTTTTAAGCTAGCATTAGTGGAGCTGAACTAACACTGAAATACTATGGTACAAAAAAACAAGTGTTCATATCAACATTTGCATACAGATATTAGTCAATCTTAGTAGCAGGTAATGTTCATATTGCCAAATAAGTTAACACAAGGAATAATAAAGGAATAGACAAAATCCTCTTATTTGATTATCAAAGTCTTTCTCCTGGTATCTCTGGAGTCATGAGAAATGAATAAAGGAATGTTCATGTAGTTGCCTGCTGTTCAGGAACTGGTCTTGCTAGCTTTACTTTCTTGTCTGTGTAGGATCATTATGTGGCATTTTATATGAAAAGGCAGATAATTATTTTTGTTTCTCGACAATCTATGCTAAGAGGAATACAATAGTTTGTAAATTTGAATTAACTAATCTTTTCAGGCTTGTGGCCATATCACATTGAAACATTTGTTCTTGTATGATCAGGGAAGTTAAGCAATGTTGAGCCTGGTCAGTTGATGACCTTAGGAATACCACATGCTGTAAGCTTGGAGATGCACATAGTGTAATAGATAATGGCTTGGAATTGTTAATCAAAGAGCCAAATTCCAATTCCCATTGTATTCGTTATATTCACTTATGCATAATTACCCTTGGGTAAGGTATTAATCCACCTCTTTTTCCCCCCAGCTATGGGTTAATTAATAAGACTTATATCACTAAAACCATTATTGTCTCCCCCCCAAATTCTTACAATCTAAAACTATTTTCTGGCTTTAAATAACTTGCAAAGGGTTGATAAGCCATAGAAAATGAATGAATGAATCAAAAATCTTTTTAATAACTACTTTCTTTTCAACAAACTAAACTCAGTTTTTTATTTCTTTACATAAGAAAGCATATTAGAAAGTAATCATAAAGACCTGAGTAAATGTTTTTGAATATCAAATATTATAAAGTAGAATTTTATAAAGTAGAATTTTATAAAGTAGAATTTTATAAAGTAGAATTTTATAAAGGACTCTTTTCTTTTATTGTCTTGATTGCAACTTTATTCTTTTATAAAGTACACATTTTGGGCAAATTTAATTTATTTTTGCTAAAACTATAGTGTGCTTGTTTGTATGTAAAAAACAGTTATGTGTCTACTAAATTGAAAAAAGGAAACAAAAACAGATAATAGAGATTGGCACCTTTTGTTTGGAGACATTTTTTTATAGGGAATGAGGATCAGTAGCTTCTTCAAATGAATTTGACTTTTGTTTAATTGGAATATGGGAAATGATTAGTAAATGTGATACATAAGTAGGATTAAAAAAAAATGGAAGAAGTAGACACAGTGCCACACACACACACAATGTTCACCTTGTACAAGGCCCAAGAGCCACCTGAAGTAGAAGGTTACAAAATAAGAGGCACTGTTCCAAGCAAGGGGTCACCAGAAGTGAAGGAAAAGGCTTTAGAAGGAACTGGAAACCCAATCCTATGCTGGAAACAAAGGATAAATTTATTTCCTGTTCAAAAGGCCAGGGAGTAGTGTGAACTGAACAATAGGCATATCTATCTGCTACTATTGAGGCAGGAGAGGAAATGAATAGTAGATAAAAGTTCAAAGTTTTAGGCAGAGATGTTAGAAGTATAGAGTTGAAGTAGACTTTAGAAGGATCCTGAAACCCAATCCTAAACAGAAAACCAGGGATAAACTTCTACTCCTGTTCAAAAGGCTGGGAAGAAGTGTGAACTGGATGAGGGTTGTGTATATATATATATATGTGTGTGTGTGTGTATATATATATATATATATATATATATATATATATATATATATGGGGGATGAATTGGTGTGAAAAAGTGGTAGAGTGAAAATAAATCTGATTTTGATATTGTTAAAATCTATGTTGGTTGATAGATAGAAAAAATAAAGATTTGTTTTTTTTTTTTTTTGTTTTGTTTTTTTTCCCCCCCTATTTAACAACAGTTACAAGTAAATGCTACAACATAGTATTGTTGAGGATTATTAGTGAGATAATGGATCTGTTTAGCAGCATAGTCACATGGGTGAAGAAAACAAAATTAATAGTGAAATAAAGGATATAGTGACCTTTCTATGTATGTCTCTAGAACTGAGATGTACTGTCTATATATTTGGGAATTCCTGAAAGCTTTTAAAGGGGGGATATTTAGGGCCTATAAATAAGCTCTGAAATGGACTTGGGTGGGGAAAATTTAATGTACTTCAAGCGCATGTTGAGGTGGGGGGGGGCAATTAACTCTCCCAGCAGAGAGGGAAAAGAGATAACAAAAAAATGTCACTGTCTTGGAAACCACAGCAACTTCAAGAACAAAATTCCCATGGCTCTGATTTCACAAGACACCATGTCTTGCCAACTGCTGTTTTCTCCCTGCTTTTATTGCCTGAGGCATCTTACAAAGACCTGGGTCTTGATCAGTTGCAGAGAGGCCCATATCTAGACATGCCAAAATGTCCCACTGTTAATGGGAAAAACCCGGATGTAACTGGTGGTGACAAACGTGTTCACATGTGATCCAAAGCTTCCTTTGCATTTGTAATGACATGTTTTCACCCTAGAGAAAATGCATGTATATATTTATGAGATCCCAAGACAAAGCAGATTTACCAGAGAAGGTTTAGAAAAGGAGTGTTTAAGCAGGAATTTTTAACTGGTTTCCCTGATCAAGCTTGGCTGAGTTTCCACTATCTGTGGACTGGAGAAAAAAAGGAAGAAAAGTTAGAATATTCCAAGGGCAATGATTTCTTCCATCTGCTTTCCATATATGGTTAAGACTACAAAGAGCTCAAGCCTGGTTTAGTTTCTTACCAATGAAACTAGGCATATCATTAGATTTGTAGAGTGAGTGGCCATTTTAAATGCAAAATAAATAACAGCACTGCCCAACAAACAGAATTGACAAAGTTTGCAATAACAACAAAAAGAAAAGAACATAGCAAAAAATAATATAAAGCAAGCAAACCATATATGCAAGATAAGAAGTAGTAAGAAGGCAAAATAGAAGTTATAAGGCAAAACAACAGTAATATGGCAAAAAGTTTACAAACTAAGAATTGGGGTTGGCACACAAGAGCTAGTTTGGACAAGTGAATGTAGCATTCAGACTTCTAGACAAGACAGACCGGGATTGAGTCAGATGAAACCAAGAACCAGACTATTTTATTGGCTAGGAAGAAATCCCAGCATGCATTTGTTTGCTTCTGCCTATAAATTGGGGAGGGAAAAGTGTTTTGCAGTCTTTCCTAATAGGGATTGAAATCAACAAGATTGTAACCAAGGAAATAGGGTGAGGGATAAGGGATCTTTCAGCCAAGTAATTGTGCCCCAACATTTATTGCCAATTTCTTTTGGTGGATGAAAGAACCTTCATAGATATAGCTGAAACAACTGTCTTTGAAGTTGGTGAACAACTAAAATGGAATGTGCAGCAAAAAAAGACATCAGTTGACGAAAAATGGGATGTAGAGGTAACAGTACTGTGAAGTTAATGGTGCATTGGTTGCAGTTGAAACTTCAGATAAATGTTCTTGCTGGATAGCTCCAAAAATATACTGCTGAAAAAAAAAAGAAATCAGAAGATAATGTAGGAAAAAAAACAGTTGTTACAATAAGGGATGTTGTGAAGAAGATGAGTGAGGATAATCCAGTGTGGGGAGTTGGTATATACCTAAATCAGTAAAGGGTTATAGGGTATAATTTTAGTAGTGTCGTGTTAAGGTGAATGTGGCATGGTTGAGAGGGAAAATGATTGCAGTCATATTATCATAACTAAACTGGATGTCATATTGAAAGGCATCAGTGTGATTGACGGTGGGATTTACATGATATCAAAATTTAAACCAATTCAGATTTTATGCTTAGATGAGTGAAAGTGATTCTGGCTGAGAAGTGTTTGAACAAAAGCGACAACTAAGATTATTGTTAAGCAACATCTTTGAATCCTAAAACTCATTACTAAATTTAATATAAAGTGATATATAATGGTTGTGCCCTCAAAGCAAGTTTTTTCTTTATGAATAGGCTATTTTATTGGTCCCAGT
This sequence comes from Acanthosepion lycidas, assembly GCA_963932145.1. Lineage (NCBI taxonomy): Eukaryota > Metazoa > Mollusca > Cephalopoda > Sepiida > Sepiidae > Acanthosepion > Acanthosepion lycidas. The sequence goes on along the minus strand of OZ010611.1, from coordinate 23,819,318 downwards.
AGAAGATACCAAGGCTATTTTGCCATTAAATATAAATAGTGTTTTAGAATTAAGAATATTATAATTGACATTGTCAGAGCAGTGGTTGTGGGAGCTGTGTAGGGAATACTTGAACAACATGGAGTCTGTGGTCTGTGACTGTTGTCTTCAGTGTGTGCACCTGAAGTGTAATGGCAAGAGAACCATACCCAAGGGCAAGTTTTTGATTTGCAGTGACTGTTATGCCTGAAGTGCTTAAAATATTCACAGACTTCTTTTAATAATTAATAACGAATAAATGATTTTAATTTGTGTTTAACAATTGATGGTAGAAAAGATTTTAAATTGTCTTAACAAGATGGTGAAAATAAATAAACTTCTGTGTTAAATCTGTGTGTTGTTATTTTTAACATTACCTGACTTCATAATAATAAAAATATTTACCAGCAAAACAGACTGGGGGGGTCTATTTTACTGAGATCAGTAAATTAGGCTTAAAAGCATGTTTGTCTATTTTACCAGGGCTGCCAAAATAGCTTCTTTCCTTTTTTTTTTTAATATAGTGAGGAAAAATCTACCTGGAATTACTAGAGGACCCAGTAAAGGGAATGATCATGTGGTGCTGTTTAGGATATCAGGATCTAAGGCAATTACACAGCATATATCATCTGATGGAAGATAGGACACTATTTTATGCCATGAGGAGCTTTTTTGGCACGTGATCTAGTTGTGACAAGTGTCAGTCAGTTGACACTGCGCTAAGTGAACATGAGAAAGGAAGAAATCAAGTAGACCATTGCTTCTTAAACTATCTGATGTGGTGTACTGGCAGTTTTTTTTTTTTTTTTGTTGTTTTTTCCCATGTGCAAGGGACTAGTGAGTGAAGCTTTCTAATTCAGCTGGAGAGTTCAGTGAGCACTGTAGGGAGCAGGTTGGTGGTAGTATATGACATCCCTGCTGTATCCTCCTTACATAAAATGATTTTTGGGTGGATATGGCATGATTGGTGGTTGAGAAATGTCATAATTCTGGCAACACAAGGTGCTACTTCCTCTGGCCCTACATACAAGCCACACATGTAGCTGTGTTGTTACACACTTACAGTGAAATTTAAAAATCTGCTAGACAGCTAGATTATGAATCTAAGGAAATGCTATATATTTCAATATTTCTATCAAAATCCATGTAGCTATTCCTTTTTTTCCACAGGTGATATTCTAAAGGCAAAAATAGAAAGCTATGTCCATGAAAATGGCCTTTTGGTATTCCTAGGTGTGGCTCCCAAACAGTCACATACCACATCATCCTGATGGTGTTGTCATAAGTATTTCAGTTCACTGTTTTGCTGTTCATTATATCACATTTGTTAGTTGTATAGCAATGATTTTTAACATGAGTGAGTAATTGAAAAATGTAACTATAATAAACATAAAACTAAAATAAAAATGTTAAAAAAACAAGTCAGATATCTGGCAGTCTCCTGATTGGTGTGGAACATAACTACCGTTTTTGGTTCCTGGCTCGTGTACTAGTACCTGGAAGAGTAACCATATAGAAGGAGATTCTGACAGACTGCAGTTGAAATTGCTGGGGTGCTGAATGGGATTATTTTTTGAATAGGGGACCTGGTAGGTGAGGTGCTACTGGATAATATTGATGGCTTTCATTTTGGAATTGGAAAGATGCTTAGTGTGTGGGCATGAAATGCTCTTTTGTGCTGCTTATAGATCAAGCACTCATGGAATTGAAGTCACCTTCAAACAGGCTGTATTTTAATGTATGTCACCTTGATAAATATCAATGCCATAAAGTATTTAAGTATGAATGAAAACATTCATGTGCAGTGCCAGTAACCATTGGTAGGTGGGGGGGCTACATTTGTGTAGATTAGGAATGAGGTAAATCCTTCAAATTCCCATTGCACATTTCAGTGAGAGAAAGACTGTCAACTGTCCAGATCGGGGCTGAGATAAAACCTCTCAATGCACATTGTACACTTCATTAGGAGACAGGACAATAATGTCTCAGTTTTTATTTTCTAGATATTCATAGAATTGTTAGTTTGTTTTGATGAAGAGGCTTGTGATGGCATTTGTAAAAATCATGAAGTTGTTTTATAAAAATCACAGAGATTGATGTCCACTTAAGACGACGAATAACAATGAAATGGTATAAACAGGACTACACCTGTAATTATAAAAGCAGGTAAAAATAAAAATTGAACTTTTTTTCATTAACTTTTAGCTTGTTTATGGGTGTACTGATGTATTTTTAAGTTAAGGAGTGCAAAATGATTGGGGTGGGGGAAATATGATACATGAGCAGAAAGGGTGAAGAGGGAGCAATTTTATATAAGTTCTTAAGAAAAAGTGGAGGACTGAAAGAAATCTTGTATAGTTGATTTTACAAGACATTGAAAAGTGTTTCCCTTTTGTTTGTCTACTTGAATGCAATGAATGTTTTTTTTTTGTTTTCATATATTCTTTGTATTCATTTACTGATTTCTTAGTTCTACTTTTGGTGAAAGAATCCAGTTACAGACGATATTTTTTCTTTCCCTATTTAATAACAACTAAATTTTTTTTTTCCAGAAATAAAAGTAAATATCAGCAACTATACATTGAAATAGTTGGACAGAGAGAATAAACAGTTTAGAAACTTTCAAAGCAACATGATTATATGACTTAATGAATTTACCACATGTCAAAGTTTCTCTATAATTAACATCGATTTCACAATAAAATCATAATATATATTTCCTTCTTTTAAATTTTATAAAAATAACATCTTGAAAATAGAAAAGTAAATTAGATCAGAAAAATATTCCATTATTAAAAAGTGACTTGTAAAAGAAAGAAATTCGCCATATTTAATACAATTACATTCTATTTTAAATCCTTACAGCAAAACAGGAAAATTTCTAAATATGACATTTCTTGTTCAAAGAAAATTTATATCAGATAATGTCAAAATTAAAAAGGAAAAAAATATTCACAAAAAATTGCTAAAGTAATTTCAAAGTAAATAAATTTTTAGTAAATTTTTGAATACTAATCAGAATTTTTATCAGCAAACCTTAAATTATTTTCTTCATAGATTTATTATGTTTATCAAGCTAAACAAGATTTTTTAAATTTCTCTAAATTGGGAGATATATAGGGAATAATAGGCAATAAAAATTCATTCAAACACGTTTTAGAAGATTTGGATAAGATCAGTATATTTGTTACATTTTTCAAGTTTTTAGATAGGTTGTTGCACATCAAGATTAGACTTGAATGGAAACTCTTCAAAATTTATAATGTTTTTGTTCAAGTAATTTCAACTATCCATAGTCATTTATCAGAAACATTTATGTTATCAGTGATGTCATAGAGAAAAAATTTTATTAGCTTTATCCTGGCCTTTTAAGAACATTACATTTCCTAATTAAATATACATATATCTTATTCAAATGACATCAGGTGTAGGAAATATTCTTATTTTTGAATTAATATATTAAATGCCATAAAACTTGGTAGCAACTCATGGACAAGAGTAGAGGTTTATCCCTTGTTTCCTGTTTAGGAATGGGTTTCTAGTTCCTTCTGCTAAACTCTTCTCATTCTCTTTCACTCCCAGTAGCCCTTTGCATCTAAGTGGTATTATTTCCTTGGTTGGAGTTAAATGGTTATTATATATATATATATATATATATATATATATATATATATATATATATATATATATGAAATTTCATAAGCACATTTTAAAATACTGTTCTATGTGGTAAAAATATGTTTGTGTTCTTTTGTTTTTTTATGATAATATTTTGAAAAAGAAAAATTAAGTAAAAATTTCAACTGAAAATAGTTAAGCCAGTTTAGAAAAGAAAGGCTATGAGATTAAATAAATCTGCCACATAATGGAATTGGTTTATATTTAACAAATATCATGTAATATACACACTATATTTCAGTTCAGGTAAATTAATGCTATTTACAAATTGTTTCACTATAATACTGTTAATACATACTGTTTGTATCAGTAGACAAAATTTGAAAATATTTTCAAATTTGTCTATCTGTATAAGCAAGGAATTATTTTTATTTTTATTTTATTTTTATTTTTACTTTATTTTTATTTTAAATTCCAGGGCAGTAGGGTAACTTTCATTCAA